>JAJHNS010000112.1:0-64483 GCA_027564155.1 Gymnocypris eckloni scoliostomus
TAATCTTCACCAAACTTCATATGTTTGATGAAAGTTCTAGCCTGAAGACATCTACATGTTAATGTTCAGTTATGGATCGCCCACCAGCTGGCAGCAGGTTTGGTACATATAAATGACTTTTATATTCCTCTATATTTACCTTTTTAAATGCATATTGCTCACTGTTCCCTGTCTTTCTGAAGCCACCGGTCGGCGGTGAGCCGGGCGAGGTCCCTTCCATCGCTGCTTGCAGCTTTAATTAGGGACCGAGCACCGATGGTGCGAGGACCCTATTGTATCTGTGTTGTTTATTATTATTATTATTATTTTCCAAACTTAATCGCATTTTTGAGGGCCTAAACATGCTCGAAAAGTCAGGAAATTTTGCACACGCATCAGAACTGGTGGAAATTTACGTCTTATATGGGTTTCAGAAGTAGGTGTGGCAAAATGGCTCAACAGCGCCACCTATACTCATTCAGCGGAGAGCCCTCGGCTACGTATCACGACATGTATGAAAATCGGTACACTCATGTAACATAACAATACCTACAAAAAGTCTCCTGAACAAATGAAACCCAACAGGAAGTCGGTTATTTTGAATTTTCTCGTCATATTTAGTGACATTTTTGCCATTTGCAGGTGTCATACTTTAACGAACTCCTCCCAGAGATTTATTCGGATGAACACCAAAATTGGTCATTGCAATCTAAAGCCCTTTGTGACGTTAAATTGCGAAGATCTAGAGTTTTCATCGGAGGGCGGTCCGTGGCGCCCTGTCAAATTTCGATGTTTCGCCATGAAACAGGAAGTTGTTATAACTCAGGCATGCTATGTCCGATCTGCACCAAACTTCACATGTTTGATAAGACTCCTGATATGAAGAGATCTACATGACCATATTCAGTTATAGTAATAGCGCCACCTGCTGGCAACAGGAAGTGACATGTTTTACTCTGTAACTAACTCCTCCTACAAATTTAATGACATCAACATAATATTTAGGTCAGTCTAACCTAAAGGCCTTTGTGATGTTAAATTGCGAAGATCTAGAGTTTTCATGGAGAGGCGTGTCCGTGGCGCCCTGTCAAATTTCGATGTCTCGCCATGGGAATAAAAGTTGTTGTAACTCAGCCATACAATGTTCGATCTGCCCCAGACTTCACATGTTCGATAAGAATCCAGGCCTGAACACATCTGAATATGGGTTTCAGAAGTAGGTGTGGCAAAATGGCTCGACATTGCCACCTATACTGATTCAGCGGAGAGCCCTCAGGCTACGCTTTCACGACATGTATGAAAATCGGTACACTCATGTAACATAACAATACCTACAAAAAGTCTCCTGAACGAACCGAAACCCAACAGGAAGTCGGTTATTTTGAATTTTCTCATATTTAGTGACATTTTTGCCATTTGCAGGTGTCATACTTTAACGAACTCCTCCCAGAGATTTATTCGCATGAACACCAAAATTGGTCATTGCAATCTAAAGCCCTTTGAGACGTTAAATTGCGAAGATCTAGAGTTTTCATTGAGGGCGGTCCGTGCGCCCTGTCAAATTTCGATGTTTCGCCATGAAACAGGAAGTTGTTATAACTCAGGCATGCTATGTCCGACCTGCACCAAACTTCACATGTTTGATAAGACTCCTGATATGAAGAGATCTAAATGACCAAATTCAGTTATAGTAATAGCGCCACCTGCTGGCAACAGGAAGTGACATGTTTTACTCTGTAACTAACTCCTCCTAGAGATTTAATGACATCAACACATTATTTGGTCAGTCTAACCTAAAGGCCCTTGTGATGTTAAATTGCGAAGATCTAGAGTTTTCGTTAAAGGGCGTGTCCTTGGCGGCATCACAGATTTCGATGTCTCGCCATGAATAAAAGTTGTTGTAACTCATCCATACAATGTTCGATCTGCCCCAGACTTCACATGTTTGATAAGAATCCAGGCCTGAACACATCTAAATACGAATATTCCATTATAATCAGAGCGCCACCTGCTGGCAACAGGAAATGACTTGTTTTACACTAACTTAAACATGCAATGTCCAATCTTTACCAAACTTCACATGTTTGACAAGACTCCTGACCTGAAAAGATCTAAGTGACAATATTCATATAAATTCATAGCGCCACCTGCTGGCAACAGGAAGTGATATGTTTTACTCTGTAACTAACTCCTTCTAGAGATTTAATGACATCAACATAATATATAGGTCAGTCTAATCTAAAGGCCTTTGTGATGTTGAATTGCAATGTCTATGGCGGCGTGACAAATTTCAAATCTCACCATGGGAATAGAAGCTGTCGTTACTCAGCCATAAAATGTCCGATCTGTCCCAAACTTCACACTTTTGATAAGAGCCATGGCCTGTAGACATCTCTGTGGCAATTTTATTATAGACATAGCGCCACCTGCTGGCAACAGGAAATTACTTGTTTTACACTAACTTAAACATGCAATGTCCAATCTGCACCAAACTTCATATGTTTTTAAAAGTACTTGAAGACATCTACATGCCAATGTTCAGTTAAATATATAGCGCCACCTGCTGGCAACAGGAAATTACTTGTTTTACACTAACTTAAACATGCAATGTCCAATCTGCACCAAACTTCATATGTTTTTTAAAAGTACTGGATGAAGACATCTACATGCCAATGTTCAGTTATGGATGTTGCGCCACCAGCTGGCAGCAGGTTTGACACATATAAATGACACGTTCCTCTATATTTACCTTTTTAAATGCATATTGCTTACCGTTCCCTGTCTTTCTGAAGCCACCGAGGTCCCTTCCATCGCTGCTTGCAGCTTTAATTAGGGACCGAGCACCGATGGTGCAGAGGACCCTATTGAATCTGCTTATTATTAGACCGAGCACCGATAGTGCGAGGACCCTATTGTATCTGTGTTGTTTATTATTATTATTATTATTAGGGAGCACCGATGGTGCGAGGACCCTATTGAATCTGCTCGCTTATTAGGGACCGAGCATCGATGGTGCGAGGACCCTATTGAATCTGCTCGCTTATTCTTCTTCTTCTTCTTCTTCTTCTTCTTCTCCAAACTTAATCGCATTTTAGAGGGCCTAAACATGCTCGAAAAGTCAGGAAACTTTGCACACGCATCAGAACTGGTGAAAATTTACGTCTGATATGGGTTTCAGAAGTAGGTGTGGCAAAATGGCTCGACAGCGCCACCTATAAATATTCAGCGGAATGCGCCTCGAGCTACGTTTCACGTACATGTACGAAAATCGGTACACTCATGTAACTTAACAATACCTACAAAAAAGTCTCCAGGTACGAAATCAGAAACCAAACAGGAAGTCGGCTATTTTGAATTTTCCCATCATATTTTGTATCATTTTTGCCATTTTCAGGTGTCATACTTTAACGAACTCCTCCCAGAGATATTTCCAGATGAACACCAAAATTGGTCATTGTAATCTAAAGCCCTTTGTGACGTTAAATTGCGAAGATCTAGAGTTTTCATCGGAGGGTGTGTCTGTGGCGTCCTGTCAAATTTTGATGTTTCGCCATGAAACAGGAAGTTGTTATATCTCAGGCATGCTATGTCCGATCTACACCAAACTTCACATGTTTGATAAGAATCCTAATCCGAAGAGATCTAAGTAACCATATTCATTTATAGTCATAGCGCCACCTGCTGGCCACAGGAAGTTACATGTTTTACTCTGTAACGAACTCCTCCTAGAGATTTAATGACATCAACATAATATTTAGGTCAGTTTAATCTAAAGGCCTTTGTGATGTTAAATTGCGAAGATCTAGAGTTTTCGTTAAAGGGTGTGTCCTTGGCAGCGTCACAGATTTCGATGTCTCGCCATGGGAATAAAAGTTGTTGTAAATCAGCCATACAATGTCCGATCTGCCCCAGACTTCACATGTTCGATAAGAATCCAGGCCTGAACACATCTAAATATGAATATTCCATGATAATCAGAGCGCCACCTGCTGGCAACAGGAAATTACTTGTTTTACACCAACTTAAACATGCAATGTCCAATCTGCACCAAATTCATGTTTGATAAGACTCTGACCTGAAGATATCTAGGTGACCAAAATTCATATAATCATAGCGCCACCTGCTGGCAACAGGAAGTGATATGTTTTACACTAACTCAAACATAAATGTTCAATCTGTCCCAAACTTCACAGTTTGATAAGTATGGCCTGAAGACATCTCTCTGTGCCAATGTTTAGTTATAGACATAGCGCCACCTGCTGGCAACAGGAAATTACTTGTTTTACACTAACTTAAACATGCAATGTCCAATCTGCACCAAACTTCATATGTTTGATAAGAACCATGGCCTGAAGACATCTACGTGACAATGTTTGGTTATAGACATAGCGCCACCTGCTGGCAACAGGAAATTACTTGTTTTACACTAACTTAAACATACAATGTTCAATCTGCACCAAACTTCATTTGTTTTTTAAAAGTACTGGATGAAGACATCTACATGCCAATGTTCAGTTATGGACGTTGCGCCACCAGCTGGCAGCAGGTTTGATACATATAAATGACTTTGACATATTCCTCTATATTTACCTTTTTAAATGCATATTGCTCACTGTTCCCTGTCTTTCTGAAGCCACCGGTCGGCGGTGAGCCGGGCGAGGTCCCTTCCATCGCTGCTTGCAGCTTTAATTATTATTATTATTATTCTTCTCCAAACTTAATCGCATTTTAGAGGGCCTAAACATGCTCGAAAAGTCAGGAAACTTTGCACACGCATCAGAACTGGTGAAAATTTACGTCTGATATGGGTTTCAGAAGTAGGTGTGGCAAAATGGCTCGACAGCGCCACCTATAAATATTCAGCGGAGTGCGCATCGAGCTACGTTTTAAGCGACATGTACGAAAATCGGTACACTTATGTAACTTAACAATACCTACAAAAAAGTCTCCAGGTACGAAATCAGAAACCCAACAGGAAGTCGGCTATTTTGAATTTTCTCGTCATATTTTGTGTCATTTTTGCCATTTTCAGGTGTCATACTTTAACGAACTCCTCCCAGAGATTTATTCAGATGAACACCAAAATTGGTCATTGTAATCTAAAGCCCTTTGTGACGTTAAATTGCGAAGATCTAGAGTTTTCATCGGAGGGCGTGTCCATGGCGTCCTGTCAAATTTTGATGTTTCGCCATGAAACAGGAAGTTGTTATATCTCAGGCATGCTATGTCCGATCTACACCAAACTTCACATGTTTGATAAGAATCCTGACCTGAAGAGATCTAAGTGACCATATTCAGTTATAGTCATAGCGCCACCTGCTGGCAACAGGAAGTGACATGTTTTACTCTGTAACTAACTCCTCCTAGAGATTTAATGATATAAACATAATATTTAGGTCAGTCTAAACTAAAGGCCTTTGTGATGTTAAATTGCGAAGATCTAGAGTTTTCGTTAAAGGGCGTGTCCATGGCGGCATCACAAATTTCGATGTCTCGCCATGGGAATAAAAGTTGTTGTAACTCAGCCATACAATGTCCGATCTGCCCCAGACTTCACACGTTCGATAAGAATCCAGGCCTGAACACATCTAAATACGAATATTATATTATAATTAGAGCGCCACCTGCTGGCAACAGGAAATGACTTCTTTTACACTATCTTAAACATGCAATGTCCAATCTGCACCAAACTTCACACTTTTGATAAAAATATTGGTCTGAAGATATCTAAATGCCAATGTTCAGTTAAAGATATAGTGCCACCTGCTGGCAACAGCAAATTACTTTTTAAACTAACTCAAGCATTCAATGTCCAATCTGCACCAAAATTCACGTATTTGGTAAGAGCCCTGACCTGAAGATATCTAAAGGCCAAAATTCAGATATAATCATAGCGCCACCTGCTGACAACAGGATATATCATGCTTTACACTAACTCAAACATACCATGTTCAATCTGCACCAAACTTCATATGTTTGATAAAAGTATTGGTCTGAAGACATCTACATGCCAATGTTTAGTTATAGACATAGCGCCACCTGGTGGCTACAGGAAATTACTTGTTTTACACCAACTTAAACATGCATTGTCCAATCTGCACCAAACTTCACATATTTGGTAAGATTCCAGGCCTGAAGACATCTAAAGGCCAATATTCAGATGTAATCATAGCGCCACCTGTTGACAACAGGATGTGTCAGGCTTTACACTAACTCAAACATACTATGTTCAATCTGCACCAAACTTCATATGTTTGATAAAAGTGCTAGACTGAAGACATCTTCATGTTAATGTTCAGTTATGGACATAGCGCCACCAGCTGGCAGCAGGTTTGACACATATAAATGACTTTGACACGTTCCTCTATATTTACCTTTTTAAATGCATATTGCTCATCGTTCCCTGTCTTTCTGAAGCCACCGGTTGGCGGTGCTGGGTGCGAGGTCCCTTCCATCGCTGCTTGCAGCTTTAATTAGGGACCGAGCACCGATGGTGCGAGGACCCTATTGAATCTGCTCTGTTTATTCTTCTTCTTCTTCTTCTTCTTCTTCTTCTTCTTCTTCTTCTTCTTCTTCTTCTTCTTCTTCTTCCAAACTTAATCGCATTTTAGAGGGCCTAAACATGCTCGAAAAGTCAGGAAACTTTGCACACGCCAGAACTGGTGAAAATTTACGCCTGATTTGGGTTTCAGAAGTAGGTGTGGCAAAATGGCTCAACAGCGCCACCTATAAATATTCAGCGGAGTGCGCCGAGCCACGCTTTCACGTACATGTACGAAAATCGGTACACTTATGTAACATAACAATACCTACAAAAAGTCTCCAGGTACGAAATCAGAAACCCAACAGGAAGTCGGCTATTTTGAATTTTCTCATATATTTGTAGCATTTTGCCATTTTCAGGTGTCATACTTTAACGAACTCCTACCAGAGATTTATTCAGATGAACACCAAAATTGGTCAGTGTAATCTAAAGCTCTTTGTGACGTTAAATTGCGAAGATCTAGAGTTTTCATCAGAGGGCGTGTCCGTGGCGTCCTGTCAAATTTCGATGTCCCGCCATGGGAATAAAAGTTGTTGTAACTCAGCCATACAATGTTCGATGTGCCCCAGACTTCACATGTTCGATAAGAATCCAGGCCTGAACACATCTGAATATGGGTTTCAGAAGTAGGTGTGGCAAAATGGCTCGACAGCGCCACCTATACTGATTCAGCGGAGAGCCCTCAGGCTACGTTTCACGTACATGTATGAAAATCGGTACACTCATGTAACATAACAATACCTACAAAAAAGTCTCCTAGAATGAAATCCGAAACCCAACAGGAAGTCGGTTATTTTGAATTTTCTCGTCATATTTGGTGACATTTTTGCCATTTGCAGGTGTCATACTTTAACGAACTCCTCCCAGAGATTTATTCGCATGAACACCAAAATTGGTCATTGCAATCTAAAGCCCTTTTAGACGTTAAATTGCGAAGATCTAGAGTTTTCATCGGAGGGCGCGTCCGTGGCGTCCTGTCAAATTTCGATGTTTCGCCATGAAACAGGAAGTTGTTATAACTCAGGCATGCTATGTCCGACCTGCACCAAACTTCACATGTTTGATAAGACTCCTGATATGAAGAGATCTACATGACCATATTCAGTTATAGTAATAGCGCCACCTGCTGGCAACAGGAAGTGACATGTTTTACTCTGTAACTAACTCCTCCTAGAGATTTAATGACATCAACACATTATTTGGTCAGTCTAACCTAAAGGCCCTTGTGATGTTAAATTGCGAAGATCTAGAGTTTTCGTGAAAGGGCGTGTCCTTGGCGGCATCACAGATTTCGATGTCTCGCCAAGGGAATAAAAGTTGTTGTAACTCATCCATACAATGTTCGATCTGCCCCAGACTTCACATGTTCGATAAGAATCCAGGCCTGAACACATCTAAATACGAATATTCCATTATAATCAGAGCGCCACCTGCTGGCAACAGGAAATGACTTGTTTTACACTAACTTAAACATGCAATGTCCAATCTTTACCAAACTTCACATGTTTGACAAGACTCCTGACCTGAAAAGATCTAAGTGACAATATTCATATAAATTCATAGCGCCACCTGCTGGCAACAGGAAATTACTTGTTTTACACTAACTTAAACATGCAATGTCCAATCTGCACCAAACTTCACACGTTTGATAAGAGCCATGCCCTGAAGACATCTACGTGCCAATTTTTTAGTTATAGACATAGCGCCACCTGCTGGCAACAGGAAATTACTTGTTTTATACTAACTTAAACATGCAATGTCCAATCTGCACCAAACTTCATATGTTTTTAAAAGTACTGGATGAAGACATCTACATGCCAATGTTCAGTTAAATATATAGCGCCACCTGCTGTCAACAGGAAATTTCTTGTTTTACACTAACTTAAGCATGCAATGTCCAATCTGCCCCAAACTTCACAGGTTTTATAAGAGCCATGGCCTGAAGATATCATGCCAATGTTTAGTTATAGACATAGCGCCACCTGCTGGCTACAAGAAATTACTTGTTTTACACTAGCTTAAACATGCAATGTTCAATCTTCACCAAACTTCATATGTTTGATCAAAGTTCTAGCCTGAAGACATCGACATGTTAATGTTCAGTTATGGACATTGCGCCACCAGCTGGCAGCAGGTTTGGTACATATAGATGACTTTGAAATATTCCTCTATATTTACCTTTTTAAATGCATATTGCTCACCGTTCCCTGTCTTTCTGAAGCCACCGGTCGGCGGTGAGCCGGGCGAGGTCCCTTCCATCGCTGCTTGCAGCTTTAATTAGGGACCGAGCACCGATGGTGCGAGGACCCTATTGAATCTGCTCCGTTTATTATTATTAGGGACCGAGCACCGATGGTGCAGAGGACCCTATTGAATCTGCTCCGTTTATTAAGTTGGCTTGGGAAAGCCAACTTACTGTTATTGCTTTTAAACTTATTATTATTATTCTTCTGAGACTAAATTTCTGACTGCTACTCCTCCTAGAGCTTTAACTCGGCAAACTCCAAACTCACACCATATCTCCGAACTATTCTGACTCGAGTTGCTATATCTTTTCTAAGCGATCGGGTTTATGCTAATCGTAAAATTAGCGAAAAACCGCGCAAAAAAACGCATCGACAATGCATGGCGGCAAACTTCGACGGGTTGTAGCGCAGAGCGAGAATTTCGTAGAAACTTGTGAATCACAACATTTGAAGAGGCTATCAAGCTGAGCGAGAACATACCCTGCAGTGGGGTATAAGTTTTACCCCTGGGGCGCAAGAGCCCCCCAAAATTGTCCCATAGACTTACATGGTGAGGGGACGGCCCATGAAATAGCATATAGGTTGAAACTACAATGGTTTAACTACAAATAAACTACAAATAAACTACAAATAGCATATAGGTTTAAACTACAACATCTATGCTAGCAACATGCTAGTCACTTGCTAATCATGCTGGCAACATGCTAGCAACATGCTAATCATGCTAAAATCATGCTAGCAACATGCTAATTATGCTAAAAACATACTAGCAACATGCTAATCATGCTAAAAACATGCTAGCAACATGCTAATCATGCTAAAATCATGCTAGCAACATGCTAATCACGCTATCAACATGCTAGCAACATGCTAATCATGCTAGCAACATGCTAGCAACATGCTAATCACGCTAGCAACATGCTAGCAACATGCTAATCATGCTAAAATCATGTTAGCAACATGCTAATCACGCTAGCAACATGCTAGTAACATGCTAGCAACATGCTAATCATGCTAAAAACAAGCTAGCAACATGCTAATCATGCTAAAATCATGCTAGCAACATGCTAATAATGCTAGCAACATGCTAGCAAAATGCTAATCATGCTAAAATCATGCTAGCAACATGCTAGCAACATGCTAATCATGCTAGCAACATGCTAGCAACATGCTAATCATGCTAGCAACATGCTAGCAACATGCTAATCATGCTAAAATAATGCTAGCAACATGCTAATAATGCTAGCAACATGCTAGCAACATGCTAATCATGCTAGCAACATGCTAATAATGCTAACAACATGCTAGCAACATGCTAATCATGCTAGCAACATGCTAGCAACATGCTAATCATGCTAGCAACATGCTAACAACATGCTAATCATGCTAAAATCATGCTAGCAACATGCTAGCAACATGCTAGCAACATGCTAATCATGCTAGAAACATGCTAGCAACATGCTAATCATGCTAAAATCATGCTATCAACATGCTAATAATGCTAGCAACATGCTAGCAACATGCTCATCACGCTAACAACATGCTAGCAACATGCTAATCATGCTAAAATCATGCTAGCAACATGCTAACAACATGCTAATCATGCTGGCAACATGCTAGCAACATGCTAATAATGCTAAAATCACGCTAGCAACGTGCTAGCAAAAAGCTAATCATTCTAGCAACATGCTATCAACATGCTAATCATGCTAGCAACATGCTAGCAACATGCTAATCATGCTAAAATCATGCTAGCAAAATGCTAATCACGCTAGCAACATGCTAACAACATGCTAATCATGCTAAAATCATGCTAGCAACATGCTAGCAACATGCTAATCACGCTAGCAACATGCTAGCAACATGCTAATCATGCTAAAATCATGCTAGCAACATGCTAATCACGCTAGCAACATGCTAACAACATGCTAATCATGCTAAAAACAAGCTAGCAACATGCTAATCACGCTAGCAACATGCTAGAACATCTTAGCAACATGCTAATCATCTTAAAATCATCTAAGAACATCTAATCACGCTACAACATGCTAGCAACATGCTAATCATGCTAGCAACATGCTAGCAACATGCTAATCACGCTAGCAACATGCTAGCAACATGCTAATCACGCTAGCAACATGCTAGCAACATGCTAATCATGCTAGCAACATGCTAGCAAACATGCTAATCATGCTAGCAACATGCTACCAACATGCTAATCATGCTAAAATCATGCTAGCAACATGCTAATCACGCTAGCAACATGCTAGCAACATGCTAATCATGCCAAAAAATTGCTAGCAACATGCTAATGACGCTAGCAAACATGCTAATCATGCTAAAATCATGCTAGCAACATGCTAGCAACATGCTAATCACGTTAACAACATGCTAGCAACATGCTAATCATGCTAGCAACATGTTATCAACATGCTAGCAACATGCTAATCATGCTAGCCTAACTTATTAGCTACTTTTAAAACTTAAACTTTTAAAACTTTTAAAACTATTAAAACTTAAACTTTTTAAACTATTAAAACTTAAACTTTTAAAACTTAAACTTATAAAACTAATAAAACTTAAACTTTTAAAACTTAAACTTTTTTAACGATTAAAACTTAAACTTTTAAAACTTATAAAACTTTTAAAACGTAAACTTATAAAACTTTTAAAACTTTTAAAACTTTTAAAACTTTTAAAACTTTCCAAACTTTTTTAAACTTTCTGGTCCGGCTTTCACAAGCCAACTTAAAGTTTGTTCACAAACTTTTTTATCTAGTTATTATTATTATTATTATTATTATTATTATTCTTCTCCAAACTTAATCGCATTTTAGAGGGCCTAAACATGCTCGAAAAGTCAGGAAACTTTGCACACGCATCAGAACTGGTGAAAATTTACGTCTGATATGGGTTTCAGGAGTAGGTGTGGCAAAATGGCTCGACAGCGCCACCTATAAATATTCAGCGGAGTGCTCGAGCTACGCTTTCACGTACATGTACGAAAAATCGGTACACTCATGTAACTTAACAATACCTACAAAAAGTCTCTGGGTACGAAATCAGAAACCAAACAGGAAGTCGGTTATTTTGAATTTTCTGTCATATTTTGAATCATTTTTGCCATTTTCAGGTGTCATACTTTAACGAACTCCTCCCAGAGATATTTCCAGATGAACACCAAAATTGGTCATTGTAATCTAAAGCCCTTTGTGACGTTAAATTGCGAAGATCTAGAGTTTTCATCGAGGGCGTGTCCGTGGCGCCCTGTCAAATTTTGATGTTTCGCCATGAAACAGGAAGTTGTTATATCTCAGGCATGCTATGTCCGATCTGCACCAAACTTCACATGTTTGATAATAATCCTGACTTGAAGAGATCTAAGTGACCATATTCAGTTATAGTCATAGCGCCACCTGCTGGCAACATGTGACATGTTTTAATCTGTAACTAAATCCTCCTAGAGTTTTAATGACATCAACATAATATTTAGGTCAGTTTAATCTAAAGGCCTTTGTGATGTTATATTGCGAATAGCTTGAGTTTTCACTAATGGGCGTGTCTAAGGCGGCGTGACAAAAGTCGATGTCTCGCCATGGGAATATAAGCTGTTGTTACTCAGCCATAAAATGTCCGATCTGTCCCAAACTTCACACGTTTGATAAGAGCAATTGGCTGTAGACATCTCTGTGCCAATTTTTATTTATAGACATAGCGCCACCTGCTGGCAACAGGAAATTACTTGTTTTACACTAACTTAAACATGCAATGTCCAATCTGCACCAAACTTCATATGTTTTTAAAAGTACTGGATGAAGACATATACATGCCAAATGTTCAGTTATGAACATACCAACTGGCAGCAGGTTTGGTACATATAAATGACTTTGACATATTCCTATATATTTACCTTTTAAATGCATATTGCTCACTGTTCCCTGTTTTTCTGAAGCCACCGTTCGGCGGTGAGCCGGGCGAGGTCCCTTCCATCGCTGCTTGCAGCTTTAATTCTTCTTCTTCTTCTTCTTCTTCTTCTCCAAACTTAATCGCATTTTAGAGGGCCTAAACATGCTCGAAAAGTCAGGAAACTTTGCACACGCATCAGAACTGGTGAAAATTTACATCTGATATGGGTTTCAGAAGTAGGTGTGGCAAAATGGCTCGACAGCGCCACCTATAAATATTCAGTGGAGTGCACCTCGAGCTACGTTTCACGTACATGGACAAAAATCGGTACACTTATGTAACTTAACAATACCTACAAAAAAGTCTCCAGGTACGAAATCAGAAACCCATCAGGAAGTCGGTTATTTTGAATTTTCTCGTCATATTTAGTGACATTTTTGCCATTTTCAGGTGTCATACTTTAACGAACTCCTCCCAGAGATTTATTCAGATGAACACCAAAATTGGTCAGTGTAATCTAAAGCCCTGTGTGACGTTAAATTGCGAAGATCTAGAGTTTTCATCGGGCGTGTCCGTGGCGTCCTGTCAAATTTTGATGTTCTCCATGAAACAGGAAGTTGTTATAACTCAGGCATGCTATGTCCGATCTACACCAAACTTCACATGTTTGATAAGACTCCTGATATGAAGAGATCTAAGTGTCCATATTCAGTTATAGTCATAGCGCCACCTGCTGGCAACAGGAAGTGACATGTTTTAGTCTGTAACTAACTCCTCCTAGAGATTTAATGACATCAAAAATAATATTTAGGTCAGTTTAATCTAAAGGACTTTGTGATGTTAAGTTGCGAAGAGCTTGAGTTTTCACTAATGGGCGTGTCCTTGGCGGCATCACAAATTTCGATGTCTCGCCATGGGAATAAAAGTGGTTGTAACTCAGCCATGCAATAACCGATCTGCCCCAGATTTCACACGTTCGATAAGAATCCAGGCCTGAACACATCTAAATACGAATATTCCATTATAATCAGAGCGCCACCTGCTGGCCACAGGAAATGACTTGATTTACACTAACTTAAACATGCAATGTCCAATCTGCACCAAACTTCACATATTTGGTAAGACTCCTGACCTGAAGAGATCTAAGTGACCATATTCATATAAATTCATAGCGCCACCTGCTGGCAACAGGAAGTGATATGTTTTACTCTGTAACTAACTCCTCCTAGAGATTTAATGACATCAACATAATATTTAGGTCAGTCTAACCTAAAGGCCTTAGTGATGTTAAATTGCGAAGAGCTTGAGATTTCGCTAATGGGCGTGTCCATGGCGGCATCACAAATTTCGATGTCTCGCCATGGGAATAAAAGTTGTTGTAACTCAGCCATACAATGTCCGATCTGCCCCAGACTTCACAGGTTCGATAAGAATCCAGGCCTGAACACATCTAAATACGAATATTCCATTATAATCAGAGCGCCACCTGCTGGCAACAGGAAATTACTTCTTTTACACTGACATGAACATGCAATGTCCAATCTGCACCAAACTTCACATATTTGGTAAGAGTCCTGCCCTGAAGACATTTAAAGGCCAATATTAAGATATAATCATAGCGCCACCTGTTGACAACAGGATGTGTCAGGCTTTAAACTAACTCAAACATACTATGTTCAATCTGCACCAAACTTCATATGTTCGATAAAGGTGCTAGCCTGAAGACATCTATATGTTAATGTTCAGTCATGGACATAGCGCCACCAGCTGGCAGCAGGTTTGGCACATATAAATGACTTTGACATATTCCTCTATATTTGCCTTTTTAAATGCATATTGCTCACCGTACCCTGTCTTTCTGAAGCCACCGGTCGGCGGTGAGCCGTGTGCGAGGTCCCTTCCATCGCTGCTTGCAGCTTTAATTTTACTTTGAAATACTTTGTGCATTTTTAAATCAACTTCTGAATATCTATTCAGTATTCTATATTACATGACCATATAATATGATTCATATAATATGAATAATCTGTTGCACCTTTGCACATCTATCTGCTGCTCAACCAATCTGCTGTTAATTTATAATCTGTTGCACCTCACATTATTACTATGTATAGACCACATTATGTATAGATACTGTACATAATGTAGATGTGCACATACGGTGTATAATGTGTCGTTGATAATTGAGTATGTCTCTATAGTACACTAAGCGTACTGAGTATATGTATGTGTATTTTGCACATTGTCTTCTGTACAGTCTGTAAATATGTACTGTCCATATGTAAATTGCTGTTGTTTTTGCACTGTCTGTCCATATGTAAATTGCTGTTGTTGTTTTTTGCACTGTCTGTCCATATGTAAATTGTTGTTGTTTTTTGCACTGTCTGGAGCACTGTAAATGCTCCAGTGCAGTTTTACTGTCTGTCCATAGGTAAATTGTTTGTTGTTTTTGCACTGTCTGTCCATAGGTAAATTGTTTGTTGTTTTTTGCACTGTCTGTCCATAGGTAAATTGTCTGTTGTTTTCTGCACTGTCTGGAGCACGCTCATAAGAATTTCACTCACCAAGGCACTTGTGCTGTGGTGATGTGACAATAAAAGTGATTTGATTTGATTTGATGACACAATTATGATTTGTGGTGCTTCTTATGAAGTAATAAAAAGCATTTGCAAATGTTGCACAACATAAATATCAGCGCTACTCATCTTTGGAGCAATAAACATGCTACACTTGTTTTTTTCTACCAAAACATAGCACAAAAACAGTCATAAGCTGATCAGGTATATTTATAATACATTGTATGGGTAAAAATTATACATTTTTATTTTATGCCAAAAATCATTAGATATTGAAGATATTCTGTACATTTCATATATCAAAACTTAATTATTGATTAATAATATGCATTGCTAAGAACAGCTCTAAAAATATTTAGATTTTTTTGCACCCTCAGATTCCATATTTAAAAAATATTGTCCAATCATAACAGCATTCAGATGAAGCATAAACCTTTGCCCCCTATGAAAGGGTCACATATGCAATATTTGATTATGATATTAATATGGTTTCCGTGGGTGTTTGATCAGTAGCGGCTGTGCACTCACCTTGCCGCATGAGAGCGCCGATGCCGAACCAGAAGCTGTTTAACAGCGTGAAGTTATTCTCCAGCACGTCTGAGTCTGGGTTACAGGGATGAGGGTTATACCACTCGTACGGACTAAACCTAAGCGCAGAACAAGAGCACAGACCGATGCACACACACTATCTCTCTCATAAACACTCGAGACATTACAGACCGATGCACACACACACTATCTCTCTCATAAACACTCGAGACATTACAGACCGATACACACACACACTATCTCTCTCATAAACACTCGAGACATTACAGACTGATACACACACACACACACACACACACACTAATGTGTTTTCATGCACTGGACAGCTTTTGGATGAAAGAAAATGGTTTTATTAATGTAATGTAAATGTAATTTTATTACACTTGATCTATTTGCATCTTTAGATTTCAATGCGCATAACAATCTTGTTACACGTGTTACATGCACTTACTATTATAATAATAATAATAATAATAATAAACTATGCATAACTAAATGCAAGCAACCCAAACCATGCAGTAAGTATATGTAGTTAAATAATATTACTCAGTACTTACACTGTAACAAGAACACTAAACCAAAAAGTTTTATCTCCACTTCAGCAGCACTTGCATTCAACAAAACTTAGTTTTATTTCTATATACGCCGCTGCTTATCAGTTTGGATCAGTCAGATTTGTAATGTTTTTTCTGCTCATCAAAAATACAGTAATATTGTGAAATCTTATTGCAATTTCTAATATCGGTTTCCTATTTTTATATGCCTTAAAGTATAATTTATTTCTGTGACGCAGCGCTGTATTTTCAGCATCATTACTGCAGTCTTCAGCGTCACCTGATCTTCAGAGATCATAATAATATGATGATTTATTATGAGGGTTGAAATTGTTTTTTGGAACATGTGATATTATTTATTTGAAGAATAAAATGTTGAAAAGAGCAGCATTTGTTTAAAATAGAAATATTTTGTAAAAATATAAGTCTTTATTATGACTTTCTAACACAGTGGTTCTCAATCAGGTGCGCCCCCACTCTCCCGGGGGGGCGCGAGTAGGCTACAGGATGGGAGGGAAAAAAAAATGAAAAAAAAAAAATTTCAATTTTTTTTTATCACTAAACTACTGTCATAAAAAGTTATAGTTTTGTATATACATAGCTCCTGAATAAAAATGTAAATGTGTTTGGACTGATTTAAAAAAAAGAGTTTTGAACAAATTTGATTGGTTTGTCGATAGTGAGCGCAAATGCAGGTGATAAGCGGTTTTATTAAGCGAGTCATTGAGTCGTTCATTCAAACGACATTTTTATATCAAATATGTTTTATAAAACAAGCTGAACTCAAAAATATCAAAATTTGAGGTTGATATCTCAAAAAAACATTTTTTGTCAGATTTAGTCAAACTTTTTTGATTTGCTGTACATTATAATTTCTACACGCACGCACACACACACACACACACACACACACACACACACACACACGTGCATTCTTTAAAACTAACCCGAGATCAGTTAAAGCTAAACATCACGTGAACTGGTTGGTTTGACTCGTGCTCTGAATCAGTTCGATTCAAAAGACTCATATTAAAGATTCGAATCTTCGTGCATTAGTGTTCAGAAAGCGTCCATGAAAATGAACACAATGTGATTATTGATTTAGTGGTATTGTGAACCGAAATACAATTCGTCTTGGATTGATTTTGATGTTTAGAAATACATTTCAATGGTTACTTTGTTTATTATCAGTATCAATCAGTGTATGACATGTATTATAAAGTATATAAAAGTGCTAAATATATAATCATTCATCAATGAGTACTTTTAATCCTTTAAGACAGGAGTGTCAAACTATAAAACTATTAAAATATATATATATATAACTTTACTTTATATCGTCCATTATGAAAGTGCATATCAATACCACTAGTTTCTGTTTCTATTGACTTTAGTGTGCATACGATACGCAGTGGTTAGGATTAGGGGGTGTTCGTTGATGACATAAAGCGGACCTCATCAGGTAACGGAATAACACGATGTTCTCCATTCATTTAACCAATTAACAAACCGATGGAAGCTTTCAGACACGACTTCTGCTTTTTCTGCGGAGTTATTTTAATGACAAATGCCCAGAGCGCATTATAGCCTGCGCGAGCGCATCAAGTGCCCAGAGCGTATTATAGCCCGCGCGCATTATAACCCGCGCGAGCGCATCAAGTGCACGAAAGCATTATAGCCTCGCGCATCAAGTGCCCAGAGCGCATTATAGCCTCGCGCGAGCGCATCAAGTGCCCAGAGCGCATTATAGCCTCGCGAGCGCATCAAGTGCCCAAAGCGTGTTATAGCCCGGCGGCCCGCATCAAGTGGCATTATAGCCTGCAGAGCGCATTATAACCTGCGTGAGCGCATCAAGTGCACGAGCGCTAGCCTCTTGCGAACGCATCAAGTGCCCAGAGCGCATTATAGCCTGCGCGAGCGCATTAAGGGCACGACCGCATTATAGCCTGCAGGAGCGCAAAAAGTAAATGATCACATTTTGAATGCTTTACTGTGACTGGTATAGCTTACAAGTTTCTCCTTTCTGTCTGAGCAGAGTGAAGGAGAGAGACATGTGTCCAAATAATTAATTTGTGCTCTGTGTTTCTGCAGAATAAAAAAACTGAGACCTCCGTCTTCAGAATCATCTTTATTGAATAAATTCACAACCAGAGTAAAACCGCTACATAAAATGGTGTCGTGAACAACTGGATCAACTGGATCAGCTGCAGCCGACCTAGAGTGCTAACGTGGAGGTTGAAGAATCGATTTCACCACTTTCCGTAACTGTAACAGGAAAAGAGACTGTAAAGGGAAAAGAGACTTTTACTGATAAACCATAGTATTGGTTTTTCCTCATCATACCTGTCTGACATTCTCTGAGGTCAGTTCTCCTTTGTGTTTATTCTGTTACTGTTGTAAGTTTATACTATGGCTGGGGCTAGGAAAGATTATGATATGATGACACCGTACCTTGGGAGGGGTAGAGGGTTGTTGGGGGTGAAAGAGCCTGTCATTGGTAAACCTAGAGTGTTAGTTTATAGTCCACAATCACCTGGTCTGCCAACAAATCAACCTGTTGGGCCAACTGCCTCTACTCCTAGCAATGATAATGTTACACAGCAGTTGCGTGATCTTATTGGTGAATTAGGCAGTCAGATAGGGGATTCCATCGTCACCAGGCTGTTAGCCAGTCAAAACCCAGTCAACCCCTCCAGTTCAGTCCCATTCAATGCTGTTGCGTCAGAACCCTCCAGTGCAAGCCAGACTCTTAACAACGTCAGCCTGATAGTCAGGCCAGATGTCAAAGAACCCCCGACGTTCAGAGGAGATGGGACAGACAAATACACAGTCCTTGAATGGATCGAGTTGATGGAATTGTATCTCCACAAAGCGGATTGCTCTAACACAGATCATGTGGATGAGATATTGAGCCACCTACTAGGCAGGGCCAAGAGTATTGTTAAGGTCAGACTTAAGAGCAGCCCTAATGAAGCCATCACCTCTGGGACCATCTATGATGTGTTGAGACGTTACTTCAGTGAAAGTCCTGAATCATGTCAACCTCTGGCTGACTTCTATGCGACACAACCCAAAGCAAACGAGTGCCCTGTTGACTACTGGGTTAGATTAAATGCAGCTGCTGAGTTGGCAGACAGTCATCTGGAGAAGCAAGGCACAAAGATAAAAAACATGAGTTCTGAAATTGCGATGATGTTCATCAGGAACTGTCCAGAAGCAGGCCTCTCTAGTGTATTTAGGTGTAAACCTATCAGTAAATGGACAGTGACAGAAATCCAAGAAGTCATTGATGAACACCAGAGGGATGTTCAGTCTAAGAAACTGCATGTCTCACGTGAAGTTAATTGTGTCCAAGTCGCTGCAGCTAAAGTATTATCCTTCCTTCACACTGTCCCTAAGGGAGAGAGTTTGAATGCGGCTGCACAAGCTTATGTTCCTCAAAGTCCTTTGAAGGCTGCTGAACCTGAAAATCCAGAAGCTGGCACTTTGGAGCGTGTCTTGAGTATGCTGGAAAGGGTATTGGAGCGTACAAGTCAAACTGCTCCTATTTCACAGCCAAGATCAACTCAGTGGCGCGGCATGTCTCCATGTAGAGTCTGTGGTGACCGGAATCATTCCACCCACTCGCACTGTATGAGAGAAAGGAGATGCTTGTCATGCCTAGAGATTGGACATCAGCAGAAGCAATGTTGCAAAGTTGTCCACCCTGCTGCACCATCTCCTTCTGATTCGCATGCTCAGGGAAACTGATGCACTCACATTGGGGAGGGGACTATGTGAGTGTACAACATCAAACCCTCGCTATGGATTATGATCATTTATCTGTTTATGATGAGTGTTGCAAGTCTGTCTCCGGTGATAGTATTGTCTTGTTTCAGAATACCACCAAGTTGGAGAAGTCAGATACTTTGTTCTATACACCAGTGTTACTAAATGATAAAGTCACAGTCCAAGCTTTACTAGACAGTGGATCCATGACGTGCACGATTAATGAAGAAACGGAGCGTGAATTGTAGAGGGAAGGGATGCCAGCACAGGTTGACCAGTCACATTTGTACATTCTTCTCGTTGGTTGTGGTGGTGTTAAAGTCAAACCAAGTGGAGAGTACCATTTGAAGATGGATGTGTATGGCAAGTTAGTGAACGTGTCTACACTAGTTGTGCCAGATCAGAGGGATCAGTTAATTCTGGGAACTAATGTCATTAAGTTCTTAATTACCCAGCTCAAGCAAGACTCTGGCTATTGGAATGTCATGAACCGGCCTGAGACAACTGGAGAACCTGAAATCGAGCAGTTCCTGAACATGCTGTTGGGCATTAACAGGTGGAAGGGTAACAATATGCCTGATATTGTGGACACTGCGAAACTGACCCAGGCTGTCACTCTGTTGCCCATGCAAGAACACCTTGTGTGGGGCAAGCTTCCATTGAATGCTCCTGTTTCTATGGGTAGTACCATTATAATTGAGCCGACCAAGGCACAGACCCACAAGAAAATCATCATGGTTGGAAGAGTTATAGCCTCCATGTCTGGTGATGGATGGGTCCCAGTAAGGATCATAAATCCTCTTGATAAGCCCATAAAACTAAAAAGGAACTCCAAGATAGCCGACGTCTTCCCAGTTGTGGCGGTTGAAGACCTTGGTGCGCATCCTGATAACAAAAATGAGATAGTGAGTGTGCATTGCCAGAGCACTGTTGGAGGCATTGTCAGTGACGAAGGCTGCCCGGACTTCAAACTTCAAGAAAGCTTGCAGAAAGTCAATCTTGGTGATCTGGATATTGACTCATGTGAAGTGTCCCCTTACTGGAAGAGTCAGTTGGTGCAGCTTGTTGAAAGGCATGAGGATGTATTTTCAAAGCATAAACTGGATTGTGGGACGGCCAAGGAGTTTGTCCACCATATTCATCTATCAGATGATCGACCTTTCAGGCTTCCATACCGCCGTGTTCCTCCAGCTCAGTATCATAAGCTGAGGAGCGTGCTCTCAGACATGGAGGAACAGGAGATAATACGTAAGTCCTATAGTGAGTGGGCCTCACCACTTGTTCTTGTATGGAAAAAGACTGGAGATCTTAGGGTATGTGTGGATTACCGTTGGCTGAACACTCAGACTATTAAGGATGCCCACCCCTTGCCTCATCAGGCAGACTGCTTAGCAGCTTTGGGAGGAAATGCCATCTTCAGTGCAATGGACTTGACCTCTGGGTTCTATAACATCGTTGTGTCTGAGGAAGACAGAAAGTTCACTGCTTTTACGAACTTCCATGGGCCTGTATGAATTTAATCGTCTGCCACAAGGGCTCTGTAACAGTCCAGCCAGCTTCATGCGACTCATGACCAACATCTTTGGGGATCAGAATTTCCTTACGCTGCTGTGCTATCTCGATGATCTCTTGGTTTATGCTCCTACTGAAGAGGAAGCCATCAAGCGGCTTGAGCTTGTGTTTACTAGGCTCAAGGCACACGGACTGAAGCTGGCCCCTAAGAAATGCCATTTTCTCAGAAGGAGCGTGACATTTCTGGGCCACATTATTGACAAGACTGGAGTGGCAACAGATCCGGATAAGGTCAGTGCCATATCAGCTGTGTCCGAAGCAGACCTTATGAACAGAAAAAAAATCAAGTCATTTCTGGGGATGGTAATGCATTATCAAAAGTTTATCCCAAACTGTCCCAGTGTTGCAAAGCCTTTGTTTAACCTAACAGCAGCACCAAAAGGGAAGAAAGCCTCTCTAAGGGGTGATAGAAATTTCAAGAAGTTGAACCCTGGTGACTGGACGCAGGAACACAGTGAAGCGTTCCAGAAATTGAAGTCATCCTTGTTGGAGTCTGTTGTGTTGGCTCATCCTGATTTTAGCAGACCATTCATCTTATCTACAGATGCGTCCTTGGATGGTTTGGGGGCCGTACTTTCGCAAGTGCCGGAAGGTGAAACCAAGGCACGTCCCATCGCCTTTGCTAGCAAAGCCCTCACCAGTGCACAAACCAAGTACCCTGCCCATTGTCTGGAGTTTCTGGCTTTGAAGTGGTTCTGTCTGCGACAAGTTCAGTCACTGGCTGAAAGGCCACGACTTCACTGTCTGGACGGACAACAATCCATTAACGTACATCTTGACAAAGCCAAAACTAGATGCTTGCGAGCAGAGGTGGGTGTCTAAGCTGGCCCCTATAGCTTTAGCATTCAATACTTACCTGGCAGCAAAAATGTAGTCGCCTGCGCTTTAAGCAGATGACCTTTCGTCCGTCAGAGTGTTGGTCAAAGACTGATGTGTGAGTCTTATGGTGTTCTATTGAAGGAGGCAGAAAAAGTTCAAGAAGACACCATCCAGGATGCCTTTAGGTTAAGTGCAAACATCTGTACTGTTGAATGTCTCCTGTAAGGCGCTGGATCACTGTTCACTTACTTGTGCTGAAGTGTCAGCAGTCCTTGATCTTCATACACAGTGGGAGGTGGGAACGAGTGATAGAGCGGTTCAGTGGCTCACTCAGGATACCCACCAGTTCTTGTCTCCAGGTCCCAGTCCACTGCCAGTGTTCTCATTGAGTGAGTTGCAGAAGAAGCAGCAGGATGACAAGGTCCTTTCAAGAGTTCTGTTCTATGTGAGTAGAGGGAAGAGGCCATCCAGGCGGGAAAGAGCTGGAGAGGTATTCGAGGTGCTCAGAACCCTGAAACAGTGGGAGAAGCTTAAGATGCTTGATGGAGTATTGTACAGGGTGTCTAAAGATGTCCTGGTGGGAAAGAAGAGATGGCAGTATGTTGTTCCGGATTTTCTTGTGAGGCAGGTTCTCCAGGGGATTCACAACGAAGCTGGACATCAAGGTCAGGGTAGGACTTTATCCCTTGAGACAGAGGTTCTTCTGGATAAGTTTAGAGCGGGATGTGCGTGAGCATGTTAAATGCTGTAAGCGGTGTGTAGTGAGCAAAACACCGAACCTGAAGCAAGAGCTCCTCTGAAAAGCATTAAAACTTCATGCCCGCTGGAATTAGTCTGCATAGACTTTTGGTCTGGGAGAATTGCAGTGGTCGCAGGGTGGACGCCTGGTCATAACTGACCATTTTACTAAGATGGCATGTGCTTTCTCTTGTAGAGACCAATCTGCCAAACAAGTGGCAAAGATACTATGGGACAAGTTTTTCTGCATTTTTGGCTTTCCAGAAAGGATCCATTCGGATCAAGGTGCCAACTTTGAGAGCCAACTGATTCGTGAACTCCTGGAAGTTGCTGGTGTGAAGAAGTCCAGAACGACTGCATATCACCCGATGGGCAACGGTCATGTGGAACGATTTAACAGAACTCGGGGTAACATGATCAGGGCGTTGCCACCAAGGAGCAAGCAGAAGTGGCAGCAGATGTTGCAAACCTTGACCTTTGCTTATAACTGCACAGCCCACGAGTCAACTGGCTATGCTCCATTCTATCTAATGTATGGCAGAATTCCCAAGCTTCCAGTGGATGTGATGTTCAGCAGTATAGGAAGGGACTGTGTCATCACTGATTATGATACGTATGTGAGACGTCTGAGAGATGACTTAAAAGAAGCTTTGTCTCTTGCTCAAAGGAATGCCGAAGCCAGTCAAAGGCGGCAAGCGGACCTATATAACCAGAAGGCAAGGGGATGCAGGATTGAAGTTGGCGACCAGGTTTTGCTGGCAAACAAAGGAGAACGTGGACGGAGAAAACTAGCAGACAAGTGGGAGTCCACACCTTATATTGTTGTTGCTCTTAATCCTCAATGTCATACTTAGCACATCCGCAACACCCACAATGGTCAAGAAAAAACTGTTCATAGAAACTTGCTTCTTCAAGCGAACTTCTTGCCGATTGAGGTGGAAGAATTCGAACCTTTGTTCAGTGATGACAGTGAACCAGACGATGATTGCAGTGGCGTAGTGTTGAGTGATGCTGTAACACCCACGTCTGCATGCAGCAATGCAGATCGAACTGCCTGTTGGGTTGCAAAGACCGTAACTCCAGATGATGTCCCAAACAGTGTGCCCCTTGGGTCCGAAAGTGCTCTTTCATTGGCAGTGAACCCAGAATCTTCAGGGACTGTTTTAACTACAGTGCAAGGCGACTTGTGTTGTGATGATGTCACCGTTCATTCCAATGGGGCAGAGACTGATTATGACACGCAATCACTCATATCACAGAGAGGTCCAATCAATGATGGTGTACTGACCTCTGAATCTGTTGATTCATCTTCTAACCAAGTTGGATTACAAGTTAGAACTAGGTTCGGAAGACTTGTGAAGCCTGTGAATAGGTTAATTCAGAACATGACACAAAATGTAAAGACGATAAGTTCTGCCAGTGAGTTTGCAAGATCTTTATTGTACAGAGGAGTCATCTTAGTGAGTTCCTTTTGTCTTATCCAATTTTTGGCCCAGTTTCTCACAGTGCATGAGATCCTGAGTTTGAATTACTCTCTTATTTAGGTCACCATAATGTGTTTGGGGCCTTTTTTGCAAGTGTGTCTAAGTAGGCCTGATCAACCTGTTTGGACTTTCCTGTGGAGTGGAAGCATATATGTTGCCATGACTAGTATATTAATTGACAGTTTAAGTTTTCTTGACAATTTTTCATAATTGATACCCTAATAAACAAGTTATGTGAAGTTCAGGGGGGAGTATGTAGCTGGGCTAAAATTATAAAGTGTTGAATGTGAGTGAATTTTATCGAAAAAAACAAAAAGCATTATAGCCCGCGCGAGCGCATCAAGTGCACGAGCGCATTATAGCCTGCGTGAGCGCATCAAGTGCACAAGCGCATTATAGCCTGCGTGAGCGCATCAAGTGCACAAGCGCATTATAGCCTGCGTGAGCGCATCAAGTGCAAGGCGCATTATAGCCAGCATCATGTGCATGGCGTAGCTTGGCTAAAAATTATAAAGTGTTGAATGTGAGTGAATTTCATCAAAACTTATTTATTTTGTGTTTTTCGTTTATTGTGTTCTGAGTTATAAGGTACAGTGTACATAGTCTATTCTACACGGAACCATATTTGCGGAATTTTGTGTTATGAGGAGCACATATTAGTGACGCACATGATACCTCGCGCGGTGCGCTGACAGCGCCATCTTATAATCTAATTTGCCGCTGACGGGGTCAGATGTGTTCTCTCTCGCTCTGCTAACGAGAGCCTGGTAAGAATGTTTTAACTGCACTATATGAGTTCAGTGTGTTATTTCATACGTTAAGGAACGTCTAAGCGTAATGTAAGGCTGTGATGTCATGAAAATGAAAGTAAATGATCACATTTTGAATGCTTTACTGTGACTGGTATAGCTTACAAGTTTCTCCTTTCTGTCTGAGCAGAGTGAAGGAGAGAGACGTGTGTCCAAATAATTAATTTATGCTCTGTGTTTCTGCAGGTATGCTGTATGTTTACTGTGTTATATGTTGATAAATGTTTGAAATGTTTATAATCAACTTTATATGAGTTTGATATAAAAAAAGTGAGGTCTGTTTGCAAAAGTGACATCAAATTGAATATTTTGATACATTTTACTTGATCATTTTTATACAGTAGTTTTGATATATTTATTTGATACATTCATATTTGAATGTTTGGTTATTTGTGTATCATTTCTGATGTTTTACATTTTCTGTCTTATTAATCATTGATATGAATAAGCAGAGAATAAATATTCTTTCCTATAGTATATCTATACGCACAATATGATACCTTATCTCATATAATATGTATTTTGTTGGCTACTTTTCTTCTGTGGTTTATTTGTTTTTTTTAGTTTTATGTTTTGTAATTATTCCTTTGAATATATCTTATAATCTAATTTGTATGAAGGTAATTTTCGTCATAAAGATTTGCATGTGTATGGTAAGATTTGTGAAAGTGTACATAAGACTGCAAGCGAAATAAAATTTGCAAGCGCAAGAGAAGCTTTGCAAAGGTGTAAATCGCGTTTAAGCGCAAGAAAAAATATTTGCAGCATTTTGCTGTTACTGTAAGTGTAATTCATGTTTTGTGAAACTGCAACTTCATGCTGACACTAAATAAATATGATCTGCATTCTTATGACTTCCATTTTTCCGCTTACACTTTTGGCACGTTTTTCGCCAAAATACGGTCAAAAGCACTGCAAGGCTGTGAACAGTGATTTGCAAAAACAGCAGTTTAAAGAACTGCAAAACGGATTGACAGCAGAGAACCAATCTGTATGTGTAAAAAACAGACTGTCACATGTCTAAATGACTTGTTGTGTATGTAGGGTAAAAGTTCGAAATAATCCGATTTGTACAGCTCCGTCTTTCTTTTATCCTGCGCTTGGAGTTTTGGCACGATTCTCTCACTAACTGAGATTTACAAGCGCGAGGAGGTGGGTCCACCTTCTTGTAGCCAATCAAATGAGGCTCGCTGACTCTCCATTTACTCTTATCTGATTGGTTCAAATAAACACATCAAACGCCAAGACATTTATCTTCATTTAGTTTGGGACGTTCTTGCTGCGGAATGTTACTTTTATCGTACACATGCAGTAAAAAACAAATAAATACCAACTTAATTAAAACATTATATTTTATAAGTCGTGTACCATTAAGCTAGACTCCCATGTGTTCAAACTGAATTACGAGCTGTGTAGTATCCTTCTCTTCCTAAACAGGCTATATGATATATTTCGTTTATTTTAATATTATATTGTAATTTCAAAGATAATTAAAGAAGGCCTAGTATCTGCACTAGCCTTATACATGCATAATTTCACCTGTCTACTGATCAGGGATGGTTAAATGTTTTAACAAAAATTTGGTTCAATAATAATTGAACCAACAGAAGCAACAGTAATATTTTTTTTCTTTAACATGTTGTAATTTAAGGGGACTTTACAAAATATTACTAAAATATTTATCTATAACTTATTCACTATTTATCATCTGTAATACCATTGTGTAACCACTAGATGACTGTTTAGCTCTCTATATATAAACACATAAACATGTCTGTGTGGCTGGGAACTTTGGATTCCCACATAATTAGTTACTTGAATTTGGATATATATTTAGACATGATTAAATACATATTTATCAAAGTTTTTGCATTAGTCATATCTAGACACAAATAAAGTATTTTGTTACTCATTCTTGCTTCATATAATAGCTTGATCGGTCACATGAAAGTTATCAGAATCAATGCTGACATTTCAAAATATACAATTGAGTGTTAAAAACCATAAACAGAGACATGGTTTGAAAAATGGACAAGTTCAGATTTAAGTAGCTTTATTGGCATAGCAAAAAAAGCTTTTACAAAATGTAGCACTCTGATACCATAGTGTTGAGCATTTTCACATAACATCATTTTAATTATAAACTTTAATCAGATTATACTATTTCAATGTAAAGCAAAACCAAATCAAATAACGTTAATGCCATGAATCTGGTTACCACTCACTACAACTGCACATCACCCATGGACTACATCTCCCATCATGCACTGCACCCACACATTCCCGTCCACCATTACACCCATCACACAGCTGTCACCATTCACTCATTAGTCTTGATTGTCTCACCTCACCTGCACCTCATTCACTCACACACATTTAAGCAGCACTCTCACATGCACTCACTGCGAAGTCTTGTTTTGCCCTGGCTAACATTTCCGAGCGTTTTCCCTAGTTTGTCTTCCCGTGTTCTACCTGGACTGTTGACTCCCTCTCCTGATCGTTTGCTGCCTGCCTTTCTGACCCCGCCTGCTTTCTGGTAATCCTCTCTGTCTGCCGCCTGCCCTGACCCCTTGCTCTGCCTCTGATTACGACTCTGCCTTGTCTACGTTGCCCTCGATACCACTGCTTGATATTTGCCTGTTTGACCTCCTTGTATTAATAAAGCTGCAAGTGGATCTACTCTCGCCTCTGACCAGTCATTCATTACAGTTAACACCAGCTCGTAATTCAGTTTGAACACATAGGAGTCTAGCCTAAAGTAACACGACTTATAAAATATCATGTTTTAATTAAGTTGGTATTTATTTGTTTTTTTACTGCATGTGTACGATAAAAGTAACATTTCGGCAGCAAAAACGTCCCCGAACTAAATGAAGATAAATGTCTTGGCGTTTGATGTGTTTATTTGAACCAATCAGATAAGAGTAAATGGAGAGTCAGCGAGAGCCTCATTTGATTGGCTACAAGAAGGTGGACCCGCCTCCCCTTTGCGCTTGCAAATCTCAGTTAGTGAGAGAATCGTGCCAAAACTGCAAGCGCAGATAAAAGACGGAGCTGTACAAATCTGATTATCTCGGGAACTTTTTACCCTACATACACAACAAGTCATTTAGACATGTGACAGTCTGTTTTTTTACACATACAGATTGGTTCTACGCGGTCCCGACGGGACGTTCGCGGCCGGATATCTGAGGATGCGTGGGAGGTGGCAAATCGTATGTGTCTGGCGGCTCTTTCTGTGGAGGACGCTGAGGATATCTACCTTTTCGGCACCATGATAACAGGTATTCTGCTGATTGGATTAGGCTCTGCCCTGGGTTATCGGAAAATTCAGAAGACGGGAACAGCTGTCCAAAGTCTTCATGCAACATTAACACGGTTATTTTCCTCTTTGTTCCAGTGAAGCTGTAGAAATCTGAGGTGAGGAGCAGATGGAGAGCGCTGCAGTACCTTGAAGAATGTCATGGTGGCGCCGTCCTCCACCAAGCCGTACAGGATCTTGGTTTTTTTGGCCAGATCGTCGGCCGAATCGATGGGCGACTCCATGCGCTCCACTGTCAGGAAGGCGGACAGATTTGCGGTGTAGGACGATATGATGATGAGGGTGAAGAACCATCAGATTCCTCCCACGATCCTGGTGGACAGAGCCTTGGGCATCAGCTCCGATCCTGTGGACCATCAATCAACAGATCCAAGATCAGTCCCTCTTTCCATCATTTTACACCACCAGACAAACCTTTCTGAACCATGTGTTTTAAGTAGTTTCTTCTGCTCACCATGCCTGCATTAATTTGAATTTATAGCAGTCACATGATCTTTCAGAAATCATTCTAATATACTGATTTGTTGCTCAGAAAAAAAAAATATTATGTTGAAAACAGCCGAGTAGAATTTTTCAGGTTTCTTTGATGAATAGAAAGTTCAGAAAACAGCTTTTATCTGAAATATAAATAATTTGTAACATTATAAATATATTTATCATCACTTTTGATCAATTCAAAATAAAAGTATTAATTTATATACCCCCACCCCAAAAAAAAAAAAAAAATATATATATATATATATATATATACAGTAAGTAAATGTACTTATACATTTAGTAAATATATAATATAAAATATATCTACAAATATACTCGTGCTACTTATGACTGGTTTTGTGCTCCTGGGTCAAATATAGCTTTATTTTAGTTTTAAATACTTTGTGCATTTTAAAATCAACTTCTGAATATCTATTCAGTATTCTATATTACATGACACAATTATGATTTGTGGTGCTTCTTACGAAGGAATTAAAAACATTTGCAAATGTTGCACAACAAAAATATCAGCGCTACTCATCTTTGGAGCAATAAACATGCAACACTTGTTTTTTTCTACTAAAACATAGCACAAAAACAGTCATAATTAGATCAGGTATATTTATAATACATTGTATGGGTAAAAATTATACATTTTTATTTTATGCCAAAAATCATTAGATATTGAAAATATTTTGTACATTTCATATATCAAAACTTAATTATTGATTAATAATATGCATTGCTAAGAACATTTTTAAAGGTGATTTTCTCAATATTTCGATTTTTTGCACCCTCAGATTCCATATTTTAAAATATTGTCCAATCATAACAGCAATCAGATGAAGCATAAATCTTTGCCCCCTATGACTGGTTTTGTACTCCAGGGTCACATATGCAATATTTGATTATGATATTAATATGGTTTCCGTGGGTGTTTGATCAGTAGCGGCTGTGCACTCACCTTGCTGCATGAGAGCGCCGATGCCGAACCAGAAACTGTTTAACAGCGTGAAGTTATTCTCCAGCACGTCTGAGTCTGGGTTACAGGGATGAGGGTTATACCACTCGTACGGACTGAACCTAAGCGCAGAACAAGAGCACAGACTGATACACACACACTATCTCTCTCATAAACAATCGAGACATTACAGACCGATGCACACACACACTATCTCTCTCATAAACACTCAAGACATTACAGACCGATACACACACACACTATCTCTCTCATAAACACTGTTGTGAACTGCTTTCTTCTAAAGTGTAGAAAACTCAGAAGAGAAGACCAGGAGACTTCGGATTGGATCGTCAGCAGGATTCTTTTATTGAGAACCCAAGCTGTTGGTATCTGTAGTCATCGAAATCTCCATCTTAAGTAACTTTACAAGGTTATTTTATAGGCATTTTTGGAGGAGGGATTCTTGGAGGTGGAGACACATTCAAACAAAGCAAGCAACTGAGGGAGGCGTTGGTTTTGTTACCAAACTTCCCATGGTTCTAATCTCATCAACATAATCAAATGCATAGACACTAATCCAATCAAACTAACGATTCCACGTCTGGGCCAGGGGGCTCCGAAAGATAGACACTAATCCAATCAACCTAACGAATCAACGTCTGGCCAGGGGTTCTTTGAATCAACGTCTGCCAATCAACATGACTTGATTGAGACAAAGCACAGTTATACATTGAGTCAGGAATAAGAATCTAAATTAAACATTTAAATACAATTTGTAATCCCACAATTCCCCCTTTGAGAGTTCTAATAACTCTCACAAAATACAAATTTAGACACTTAAAAGTTAATTCTTGTAACTTGTAATCGTTACAGGCACATTGTACATGTTCTGTGTTGCTTATATGTAATTGCATGCTGACACAGAAACAAAAACATGCAATTAGGGTCCGTGAATTTCTTACGGGTAATAATCTTTTCTGGTTGGAACTGTCATTTCCTCGTGAGAGGCGGCATTTGCTGAAAGAAACACTTGATACTGTGGATGCATAGATAGTGCGCAAGTAGGAGAAACAACAGCAGAATTGCTATTTCCTTGATCCACAGCCAGGGTTTACCTAACAAGTTTCCGAACCATGAAGAATTATCTTCAGTCATCTGGTGTAATTTTGCTGAAAGATCAAGAGTACGAAAATCTTGATCATGTTGATGGATGACTGAAGTTCCCGTATGTGAGTCTCTGCGTTGTGTATTTTTTTTTCTTCTTTCTTCTTTCTTTTCTCTTTCTTGTGTGATAGTTGGCTCGGCAATGGGTCTAGTTGTCTTCTAGAGGTTGTGGCTTCATCCGCAGGTGAGAAGGGTGGTGCATATGGATCTCAGGACAGCCATCAAGTGGTATCTGCACAGAGGAAGAAAGAAACACAAACAAGAGAGACCAACGGCACAGAGCAGTATTTGTTGTAGAGTCTGCAAACATTAGGGTTGTATCCTCTGTTCAAATATAGTCTGCTATTGTTGTTCCTTCTTTCCCTATTTCTCAATTCCTGCGACACCTAAAGAACAGTGAGGAAAGGATGGACTATTGGATGGGAAAGGACTATGAGGAAATCTTCACCGCAGGGTTGGCCCCAAGCCTGTTGCTTTCGGTTCTTCCCTGGGCTCCTCACTGGTTCTTGTGTCTGTCCTATCCTATCCCTGCAGGGGAGGAACAACTTTACAGTGTGACACATGAGTCCAAGTTTTCCTTCCTGACACAATACTGCAGCTGCTGTAATCAACATCACTTGATGTGGTCCGTACCACTTAGGCTCTAATGGCTTGTTTCTGAACGACTTTATCATGACCCATTGACCTGGGATGATTGTGTGTCCCCTTCTGGTGGAGTCTGCCAACACGACTCAACTCTCTCTTTGGCACTCTGCACTGCCTTTGTGAGGTTTTCACAGTAGCGATCAGGGCATCTGAAGCAATGTGCACATCAGCATTTCTAAGATCAATCACACCTGGCATCTGCATTGGGCGTCCAGTAATAATATCATGAGGGCTCAGTCCTACTGATCTGTTAGGTGATGCTTTCATACTACACAGTACTGCGGGCAGTGCTTCAACCCATGGTACTCCTTCCTGATGCATTTTGCTTAGCCTGGTTTTGATTGTTCTGTTTGATCGTTCAACCTGTCCTGATGCTTGTGGCCTATAGGGACAGTGAAGGTTCCACACTTCCTTGACTACCTGTCCTGTGAAGTGGGTACCTTGATCTGAGTCAATGCAATCTGGTAATCCCCATCTGGGAATGAAATCAGTGACAGGACATTTAGCAGTATGTGCATCTGTAGCACGCCCTGTTGGATAAGCTTCTACCCATCTTGAGAACTTGTCTATTACTACCAAAACGTCAGTTTTTCCTTTACAAGGGGGCAAAGTTACTGCATATCCTGCTCGTCTGTTACCTTCAATAACTTGAGCTGAACCATCAACAAACAACTCCAATTCTGCGTTCTCTATGGGAGTTTCTGCTATTTCACTTGTCACTGCATATGTAAGCGTAACACAATCATGAGTCATTTCGCCTTCATCCTCTAACACAAATTCAGTCATTGCAGACATCATACATGAGGATGGGTTCGTGACTGGTACACGCTGTATAACAATATTCGGGGCTGTGAGAGTTGCTAACCAATTTCCCCAACGGGAGGAGGTGAGAGGGTACACTTGTTAAAAAAAAACTTAACTATTGTTAACTTTCCAAATTACCAACACTTCACACTTAACTTCCCTGCCTGAAACAGAGGATAACCTATTTTTAGCACATAATGCCAAAATCTTCCCTGCCTGAAACAGAGGATAACCAATTATTAGCACGAAATGCTAACCTTCCCTGCCTGAAACAGAGGATAACCACTTTTTAGCACGTAATGCCAAAATCTTCCCTGCCTGAAACAGAGGATAAACCAAAAATTAGCACGTAATGCTAACCTTCCCTGCCTGAAACAGAGGATAAAATTTAGTTAAACAAACCCTACAGATGTATGTTAACTCTTCTCTGACGGCACAGAGGATACAAAAATTTGTACTGGTCTTAGGTTCTTTTGGATTAGAGACAGCACTCACCAGAGAGAAAAATTCAGTCTGGGAAATCTTTGTTCAGCTTGAAGTTTCGCTGGATTCCAAAAGATGCAGATCTTTGTTTGAGCTTGAAGTTTTTCAGGTGAGGAAGCTGGAACTCTATCCGGGTCTCGGCACCATCTGTTGTGAACTCTGTTCTTCTAAAGTGTAGAAAACTCAGAAGAGAAGACCAGGAGACTTCGGATTCGATCGTAGGATTCTTTATTGAAAAACCCCAGTGTGATGGTAGGCTGCAGTCATCGAAAATCTCATTTAAGTCATTTTTACAGGGTATCTTTATAGGCAGAATTGGAGGAGGGACTTTTACAGGTTGAGACAAAACATCAAATAAACATACATCTGAGGGCAATAAACCTAACGAATCCACATCTGGCCAGGACAAAGTCATTGCGTGCGAGAGTATCCACTTTGACTAAGAAATTGAACCTCAAGAAAGTTGCAGCAAACACTGATTTGGAAGTAAGTCAGCCTGATAACATTTACCCTGATTTACAAGCGTTCTTTGAAACAGATGTAGCTCTCAATCAGTAACTGGTGTGCCTGTAAATTCCGTCCATGTGTGTGGGGCTAGGAGAAGATCTCAGGGGATTGAGGAAACTGATAGTGTTTCTCTCAATTCTTCTGTTGTGCAAATACAAACTGCTGCCAAAGCTTTATGTCCTAAAGATATAGAGAGACTATCTCAGAGTTTACCGTCAGCACGCATTTTTCTGAATTTAGAAGAACATTGATCAGTAAAATGCATCTTTATGACATGTCGTTGGCAGAAGTCACGCAGCTGATGTCACAAATACTAACTGAATCTGAATTCAACAGTTTTGAATCTGCTGTCACTTCTGAACTGCGAAATGCCAGTAAGGGTGATTTAAGAGAAGGTATTTTGAAAATCCTAAAGAATATCTTAGGACCCAAAATAGATTGGTCTAGAATTACTACCTGTGTGCAAAGGAAAGAAGAAACTGTGAGTGAATATACTGAGAGATTTTGTCAGTCAGCTGTAATCTACAGTGGAATTGTTGATGACCCTGAAAGTGTGCTAGATGACAAGGGACCCTTGGTTCGTATCTGGTCAGATGGCCTTGTAGCCGAATACAGAAAAGCTTTACCATTCTTAGATCTAACTTGGTCTAACAGAACTCTCAGAAGTAACCTAGACAGGTTAGCTACATGGGAAAGAGATGCTGATGTCAAGGCAAAAGTAAGAGTAGCAGCAGCTACGTTTAACACAACGAAACAAGACAATAGATGGTCTAAAAGAGAAAGCAAATGCAAATACTGTGAAAAATTAGGACATTGGGAGAAAGAGTGTAGGAAGAAGTTGCAAGATAGTAAAAGAAATGCTATGCATAATTCTGCTCCTTTTCAGCCTGCACACAACCCTGAAGTAGTTCCGCCAGTGACCACTGAAACTGTGGTACAGATAGTTCAGGCTCTTCTAAGAGCACAACAAGACCAGGAAAAAAACTAATTATTGGGGCTGTGAGTAGCTACCTTTCCCTGTAATCCAACACAATGACCAAAGAATTTTTGTGAAAGGTAGCATAAAGAGAAAGAGATTGATTTTTTGCTTGATACAGGTGCAGAAATTACAGTAATTCCTACAAAATTGGCACAAGGTTTAAACATCCCATACAAGAAAACCAAACTTTGTTTAACTGGTGTAATAGGTGAAGATTCTGTTTTGTATGAAACTCCGCCCATAGAGGTACAATTTGGCCCAAAACTCTGACTACAAAATTGCTATGCGCTCCATTAAATACAGGTGCAATTTTAGGCATGGATCTTCTGAGACAAATAAATCTAACTTTAGACATGTCCTCAGAATCTACTAGCATAAAATTTCCTCAGCACAGATTTCTACCAATAATGCAACCCTCCCGAGTATGCTTTCTTACAGAATCATCCAATTTGGGCTAAAGACAAGGATGATTGTGGGTTGACAGGTGTAGAACCAGTTAAATTGACAGGAACTCCACCTCCGGTCACCAAACAATATCCGATTAATAAACTATACAGGGAATCAAACTTATTGTAGAAAATTTGCTGACGCAAGGAGTGCTAGTTAAAACCAACAGTCCATGTAATTCACCCATATGGCCCATCAAGAAATCTAATGGGACATGGAGACTTACAATAGACTACAGAGTAGCCAATAAACATATTGAAAAAATCACCCCCCTAGTGGCAGATCCATCTACAATTTGTAATGGCTTACCATTAGATTGTAAGATTTTTTCAGTAATTGATATGTCTAATGGATTTTTTCTGTACCGTTGCACTCTGACAGCCAGCCATGGTTAGCTTTCACAGTTGACTATGAACAATACCAGTGGACACAATTGCCACAGGGATTTCAAAACTCCCCAACCATATATCATCAGGCTGTCAGACGTGATTTGTGTGACCCAGAATGTCCGGTAAAACAGTCCACTATGATCCAATATGTCGATGATATTTTGATTGCCTCAACAGATCATGAGGTACATCAAACTGAATTGGCGTCATTGTTGGACTATTTGCATAAAAAAGGACACAAATGCAGCTTTCACAAAGCTCAAATCGCTAAAAGCAAGTCACATTTCTGGGTCAAACAATTGGTGCAGGAAATAGATCCATTACACAGGATCGAGCGGCTTCAGTCAAAGCCATACCTCCGCCTAATACCATTAAAACACTCCGCTCATTTTTAGGAACAACAGGTTATTGTAGACCTTGGATTGAAGACTATGCCTCGATTGCTCAGCCTCTCTATGATTTGTTGAAAGGCCATGGTAAAGATTCAGATACTGTTTGTATGGAAGAACTTCATCTTAAAGCTTTTAATTATTTGAAGAGAGCACTATGTCAAGCACCAGCATTAGGAATTGCCCAATCTGATAGACCCTTTGTGCTTTATGTCCATGAACACTTAGGCTTTATGACTGCATGTCTAATGCAAGATCATGGGGGCAGGTTACGCCCAATTCATTACTATTCCGGTAAACTTGACATAGTCGCTCAAGGTATGGGCCCATGCCTCAGAGCAGTACAGGCAGTTCATCTAGCGCTTCAGGCTTCATCAGGAATGGTGTTAGGTCAGACTGTAAACGTAAAATACCCTCACACAGTGTCCGCACTAATGAATCAAGCAAAAAGTCACTTCTGTCACCTCCTCCCGTTGGGGAAATTGGTTAGCAACTCTCACAGCCCCGAATATTGTTATACAGCGTGCACCAGTCACGAACCCATCCTCATGTATGATGTCTGCAATGACTGAATTTGTGTTAGAGGATGAAGGCGAAATGACTCATGATTGTGTTACGCTTACATATGCAGCGACAAGTGAAATAGCAGAAACTCCCATAGAGAAGAATTGGAGTTGTTTGTTGATGGTTCAGCTCAAGTTATTGAAGGTAACAGACGAGCAGGATATGCAGTAACTTCCACCACTGAAGTAGTTGCTTCAGGTCGTCTTCCAGATCATTTTTCAGCTCAAGCTGCAGAACTAGTAGCCTTAACTAGAGCATGCACGCTTCAGGATCGGTTGCAAATATCTACACAGATTCCAGGTATGCTTTTGGGGTAATTCATGATTTTGGTGTCATTTGGCAAACCAGAAAATTTCTAACTTCTGCTGGATCCCCATTAAGCATGCTGGATTAGTGAAAGATTTAATGTTTGCCATGAAACTCCCAAAGAAATTAGCAGTGATCAAAGTGAAAGCACATCTCACAACTAATACTACGGAAGCTAAAGGTAATGCTCTTGCTGATGTAGCGGCTAAACAGGCTTGTTTCTATGCAACTGTACAAGTGTGTTCAGGTAGTACAGCACAGAAGATAATTCTACCTCCTGAATCAATCGTTGATCTGTATAAAGACGTTCCTCTATATGAAGCATGGACATGGTTAGACAAAGGAGCCACTGTGGATTCATCCGGCTGCTGGACCAAAGGGGAAAGTATGTTGCTCCCGAATCACTGTTGCCATATTTGGCTCAACAAATACACAGTTTGGGTCATAGTGGTCCAGCAACGATGAATCACAGGTTCTCAAATCAATGGTGGAATCCAAAATTCAGAAACGCAGCCACTGAAACAGTCAAGAGATGTGTTACATGTCAGAAAAATAATGATGTACCAGCAGCCATTACACCAGCAGCACATACCCCAGCTCCACCAGGGCCATTTCGTCACCTGCAAGTTGATTACATATCGTTGCCCCCTTGTAAAGGAAAAACTGACGCTTTGGTAGTAATAGACAAGTTCTCAAGATGGGTAGAAGCTTATCCAACAGGGCATGCTACAGCTGCACATACTGCTAAATGTCTTGTCACTGATTTCATTCCCAGATGGGGATTACCAGATTGCATTGACTCAGATCAAGGTACCCACTTCACAGGACAGGTAGTCAAGGAAGTGTCTAGAATGTTGAAGATTATGGAACCTTCACTGTCCCTATAGGCCACAAGCATCAGGACAGGTTGAACGATCAAACAGAACAATCAAAACCAGGCTAAGCAAAATGCATCAGGAAGGAGTACCATGGGTTGAAGCACTGCCCGCAGTACTGTGTAGTATGAGAGCATCACCTAACAGATCAGTAGGACTGAGCCCTCATGAGATTATTACTGGACGCCCAATGCAGATGCCAGGTGTGATTGATCTTAGAAATGCTGATGTGCACATTGCTTCTGATGCCCTGATCGCTTACTGTGAAAACCTCACAAAGGCAGTGCAGAGTGCCAAAGAGAGAGTTGAGTCGTGTTGGCAGACTCCACCAGAAGGTGGACACACAATCGTCCCAGGTCAATGGGTCATGATAAAGGCATTCAAAAACAAGCCATTAGAGCCTAAGTGGTAATGGACCACATCAAGTGATGTTGATTACAGCAGCTGCAGTATTGTGTCAGGGAAGGAAAACTTGGACTCATGTGTCACATTGTAAGGTTGTTCCTCCCCTGCAGGGATAGGATAGGGCAGACACAAGAACCAGTGAGGAGCCCAGGAAGAACCGAAAGCAACAGGCTTCGGGGGCCAACCCTGAGGTGAAGATTTCCTCATAGGCCTTTCCCCTCCATTAGTCCATCCTTTCCTCACTGTTCTTTAGGTGTCGCAGGAATTAAGAAATAGGGAAAGAAGGAACAACCATAGCAGACTATATTTTGAACAGAGGATACAACCCTAATGTTTGCAGACTCTACAAATACTGCTCTGTGCCGTTGTTTCTCTCTTGTTTGTGTTTCTTTCTTCCTCTGTGCAGATACCACCTGATGGCTGTCCTGAGATCCATATGCACCGCCCTTCTCACCTGCGGATAAAGCCACAACCTCTAGAAAACAACTAGACCCATTGCCGAGCCAACTATCACACAAGAAAGAGAAAAGAAAGAAGAAAGAAGAAAAAAAAAATACACAACGCAGAGACTCACATACGGGAACTTCAGTCATCCATCAACATGATCAAGATTTTCGTACTCTTGATCTTTCAGCAAAATTACACCAGATGACTGAAGATAATTCTTCATGTTTCGGAAACTTTTCAGCAAATGACTCCCGCCTCTCACGAGGAAATGACAGTTCCAACCAGAAGAAATTATTACCCGTAAAATCTTCACGGACCCTAATTGCATGGTTTGTTTCTGTGTCAGCATGCAATTACATATAAGCAACACAGAACATGTAACGATTACAAGTTACAAGAATTAACTTTTAAGTGTCTAAATTTGTATTTTGTTTGAGTTATTAGAACTCTTAAAGGGGGAATTGAAGGATTACAAATTTTGTTTTAAATGTTTAATTTAGATACTTTCTTACTAAGAAAGTGTATCAGGAAATTCAGGTGTTTGAGATCGCTTCCTGACCATTTGAGCTCGAGACAGCTGTGCCTTTGTCTCTATGATAATGGAAAGATCAATGAGTCAGACTACTGAGAGATTGAACCTTTGATTTGCAAATGACTTTGTCCTGGCCAGATGTGGATTCGTTAGGTTTATTGCCCTCAGATGTATGTTTATTTGATGTTTTGTCTCAACCTGTAAAAGTCCCTCCTCCAATTCTGCCTATAAAGATACCCTGTAAAAATGACTTAAATGAGATTTTCGATGACTGCAGCCTACCATCACACTGGGGTTTTTCAATAAAGAATCCTACGATCGAATCCGAAGTCTCCTGGTCTTCTCTTCTGAGTTTTCTACACTTTAGAAGAACAGAGTTCACAACACATTCCTTGCTGATACGCGTATTGATGCGGATGCTGTAAATACTGTAAGTGTAACAATAAAAGTATGAATAGATTTTAGTCAAATGATTTTAAAAAGACCAGACACTTCCACCCCCATGAAACTTTTCTCCCTCAAATAGCACGAACGAAGTGAACACATGCACCTTTGTTTATGGTGCTGCTGCTGTGTATAACGTTAGAAGTGACGTTTGCTGCAGGCTAAACACAGCGATTTAAACAAAAGCTGTGCGATGCATGTTCTCTTCACGTTGTTCTTGTAAAATAATAATAATGATAAGTAAACAAGCATACCACTCCGCTGAGAACCCCCACTTACTTAAGCTGCAACCGTAGCGCGGACCATATTGAAGTGGTGCCTGAGCGCGAGGGATCATTCGGATGAGGTCGTCAGGTGAAAGGTTATCATGTGGGTGATTTTATTTACGGCGAAATTATTAATCAATAATTTTACTAATAGTTAGATTGGGCAGGCCTTCACAGAAGGGTGTTAAAAAAAAAAAAAATTGCCTTGACAAAAGGGCACTTTGGGCAAAGGGGCAGGTGCTCAAGCACCCTTGCACGTGTGTGGTGTGTGTGTGCGTGCGTGTGTGTGTGTGCGTGCGTGTGTGAGAGATAGAGTATGTGTGTGTGTGTGTGTGTGGCAGAACCTGATTCTACCAAGTGCGACATGTTCCAGTCGCAGAAGCAGAGGCGCTTGAAGCTGCTATTGAGGAGAATACCGAGAAACACAGTTGCAGGCTATGTTTGAATTCTGCTCCCTTGGAATTCACACAACGCACTGAACAGTATGTTATTGACCAAACCAAAGTACGAGAGACAGAACTACAGCTGTGTGATGTCCCTGCAAAAACAGAAACAAGCCCAAGTTACAGCATTTCAGCTTCACATCTCAAACCTGAAGCAAAACCTTTCCTGGTGTGTTGCTTTCCAAACACCCGATACTACCGCACAACAGCCATGCACCTATGAAAATGAGTATGTTCGCAAGTCGTGCGAAGCTGGGTTTGAGAACAACAATTTGACTCCGTTGCACCATTTCAGACCACAAAATGGCAACGGTCATCCTATTCCTCTGCCCAACCCCATATCCCCAAATTCAAATAATTGCGGCTCATACATAAATGACTTTGTAAGATATCTTGCTCGTCGTGAGCTTGTAGCAACAGGCTTACTGCAGTTTAATGACAAACCTCAGAATTGTTCTTTTCAGACTGCAATTACTGATTTAAACCTGACTGCAAGTGAAGAAATGGATCTCTTGCTGAAGTGGCTTGGCAAGGAGTCAGCAGAGCATAAAATATGTCTTGTAAAAGTATATCCAGCTGGCCGCAGGGACAAGGCAGTGAAACTATATGCAATTCTGGATGAACAGAGCAACAGGTCGCTTTGCGCTTTCATTTTTCAGTTCTTTGAAGTGTTCAGTGACCAAAGTCCAAGTGCTCCTTACATATTAAGAACATGCGCTGGAGTAAAGGAGTCAGTTGGAAGAAGGGCCAGTGGCTATGAAGTAGAATCTCTGGATGGAACTGTTTGCATCCCATTACCAAGCCTTATAGAATGCAATGACATTCCTAATAGTAGAGATGAGATTCCAACCCCTGATGTGGCTCGCGGTCACATACATCTAAAGTCCGTAGCACACCTCATCCCTGAACAGGACCCACAAGCCCCAATTATGCTTCTCTTAGGTCGGGACATTATAAGAGTTCATAAAGTCCGTAAACAGGTGAATGGCCCACACAACTTGCCCTATGCTCAGAAGATGGACCTGGGATGGGTTATCGTAGGCAATGTGTGTCTAGGGAATGTCCACAAACCACTGACAATCAGAACCTTCCACACAATCACCACAGAACCAAATCGCCCGACGCTCTTTGATCCATGTCCTAATGTGTCCCATGTTAAGGAAACATACAAAGACAACCAAATAACTAACTACTCCCCAACATATTCTGTGGATGAATCTTTCTGTGATGCTGACCACCTGGGATGCACCGTGTTTAAGCGAACCAAAGATGACAACCAGGTGGCTCCTTCAATTCAGGACACCTCTTTCATGAAAATAATGGATGAAGGTCTACGAAAGGATTCAAACAACAGTTGGGTAGCAGCATTACCCTTTAAAAATCCACATCCACGTCTCCCCAACAATAGGCCTCAAGCATTGAAACGTCTCTCAAGCGCAACCTTGAAAGCAGTGGTGGTCAAAGTACACAGATCAAGTACTTGAGTAAAAGTACAGATACGTATACTAAAATATTACTCCAGTAAAAGTAAAAGTACTGCTTTTTCAATTTTACTCGAGTGAAAGTACAAAAGTACTCAATTTTTTATGTACTTAAGTAAAAAAGTACTGATAGACAGATTTATTTTGCAATTTTATATAGACTACTTTATTTATTTTATATTAGCACATATTTTTATAATCCTACTGCCCAAAATACCTGGGTTTTTCCCAAAATAACCACTATATAGAGTCAAGATATATATTTTGTTGATATGGACTACGTTGATGAGAGTGATGTAGTAATGTTCACTGTGAAGCTTACACTGCCATGTACCTGAGAGAAAACTGATTTCACCATCTAATTTTCACCAGTAAGAAAAACGTGTTTTAGAACTTGTTGTTTTGCAGAATGTCAGTTATATATGACATGAGAATTAGGCCTGAAATTAGGAAGAACATTTTAAGGAAAATCTAATTATATTTTCATAATGATTTTTTCTTCTCAAACCTTGTCTGTGGTGTAAAACACCCTGGCCAAATGCCCCAGAGGGCATCACTTCCCACTCTGATAATTACTGTAGTTACTCTGAACATCACATCCTTTCTTTTTCCCTCAGATGGAATCTATCTAGGTGGCTGAATAAAGATATTTGGACTTTATATCTAAAAATTTCCTCAACTTAACACCAGCAAGCTTGTTAGCTAGACAGTTAGCATCAGCTAACAATATTTACTTATTTTCAGTATGGTTATGAATAAACATTCATATCTGTCTACTCGGCTAGTTGATCTAAACAATATAAAAATGTATACTGTTGATAAACAATATAAAACAGATGTCACATAGGTCTAAATGCATAGCATTTAAAAAAAACTGCTAACGTTACAGCAGCGGGAATATGAACGTGTGTATCTCCCGGGTCCACACCATCCTAACTCGTTCTTGCTCCGCGGTCGCGAACCCGGGATTCCGGTGCGAGGCGGGTGCTCTAACAAGGAACGCCAAAGGCTACAGCCTCTTGCATCAGTTGCTAGAGCGCCTCTTTTTGAGGTGAGGGGAGTGAGGTTTACACATAGCCCTTACTGGTATACATCCGTTACACGAGCATCAGTTATTTTATTTAATCGGTGTTATTTTAATGTTTTGTTTTTTGACCTAAAACATAACGTTAGAGACACTGATGTTGATCTGTCTGCATTCAAGCATTTCAGTGGGCTTAAATAGATCACCCTTTACAGCAGATTTAGTTCACAAACAACTAACAGTTTTGACCTAAATATTATTTTCAGTTACAATAATTAATCCTAAAATTCGACATTAGTAACGCACTTTTCACAGCATCAGTAGCGCTCACACAAGATCTCCGGTTCTTTACTTGTGAGTTCAGTTCACTGAAGAAGACTTGCTCTAAACGGATCATTTGAATCAGTGAGTTTTCGACTCGAGAACAGCTGCAATCGGATCATTGCAATTCGTGAATGAATCGTTTGTGGCGATTTGCGAACCGATTGAACAGGTTCATTGAAAAGAATCAGTTTGTTCATGAATCATACACGCTTCATGCGTCTCGGAGCACGTGATGTATCACGTGAGTAACGATATGTTTTATGAAATGTAGTGAAGTAAAAAGTACGATCTTATGCTTTGGAATGTAGTGAAGTAAAAGTAAAAGTTACTCAAAATAAAACTACTCCAGTAAAGTACAGATACTTGAAAAATGTACTTAAGTACAGTAACGAAGTAGTTGTACTTCGTTACTGACCACCACTGCTTGAAAGGAAGCCTGTTATGAGGGAACACTTCCTCAGCTTCATGGACAAGATGTTTAAAAATGGCCATGCCGAGTTAGCTCCTCCTCTGAGTGAGAGAGAAGAACAATGGTACCTGCCAACATTCGGAGTGTATCATCCGAAGAAACCTAATCAAATTAGAGTAGTTTTTGATTCTATTGCCCAACACAATGGTGTATCACTTAATGATGTGCTGTTAACCAGGCCTGACCTGAACAACACTCTGGTCGGAGTACTGATCCGCTTCAGGAAAGAAGCCATTGCCTTTACTGCAGACATAGAACAGATGTTCTACTGTTTTTTGGTAAGGGAAGAAGACAGAAACTTTCTACGTTTTCTTTGGTTCCAAGACAATGACCTTTCCAAAGACATCGTGGATTATCACATGAGGGTCCACGTCTTTGGTAATAGCCCCTCGCCTGCAGTGGCTATACATTGTCTACATCAGTCAGTTCAGATTAGTGATTTCCCTGTCGACCCTGATGTCAAGTGTTTTGTGATGCGCGACTTCTACGTAGATGACGGTCTGAAGTCCCTGCCTACAGTAGAAGCTGCTATCAGTTTGCTAAAAAAAACTCAAGATGTTCTCTCCAAATCAAATCTGAGACTACATAAAATCGCAGCAAACAACAAAGAGGTCATGGAAGCCTTTCCATCCACAGACCATGCAAGTGATCTAAAATGTTACATCCAACTCAAGGAAGTAACAACAAAAAAGGGTCTGAAGTCCAAATGTTCGCTATATTAAAGCATAAACTCTTTAATTAAGTCTAGGAGTTAAATTATAAAGATAATCAATGAACAACAATACAGAACCAAACAATTAACAACATGAAAGTCCATCTTCTCAGCTCAACTGCAGGTCAAGGAAGAAAAGCTCTCCCCACAAAGGCCGGGCAGCCACCTTAAATACAGGCCCGGATTGGTAACAGGTGTAGATCCTCATCTGGTAGCCAATGGGTAATTATCTGTCTGCCACAGTCTTTAATGATGCAGTGTCACCATGTGCTCTGGTAACCTGTAAAACAAGAAACAACGACAACAGGAAACAAGAAACGAAAGTAAAACGAAACCATAACACCTCCCCCTTTAAAAGGGAGAGATTCGCTTTAGAAACTCTACCTTATACAATTTCCAAAACCCAAATATACCCAAAATTAATAAAAACACAGCCCCAACCTTACCAGAGTTATCACAAAATCATTAGAACATTACAACCCGTCCCCTCTTCACACCCATCCTGGATTCAAACCCAGCAATCTCCCGGCGCCTGGGAAAAGCAAAATTTAAGGAATTGAAAACCAATAACAGGTTATAGAAAAGGAAAGAACGGTTTAGAATCTTCTCATCCACATGGGGCACGAGACAATGCATCAGCTAAGACATTGTCTGCGCCTTTCAGATGACGAATCTCCAAAGAGTAAGGCTGTAAGAAAAGGCACCACCTAATAAGACGCTGATTAGGACTCTGCAAAGAGTGAAGAAAAGTAAGGGGGTTATGGTCTGTGTATACCACAGTTGGCATAATCCCACAAGACACATAAACCTCAAAATGTTGCAGAGCCCAAATCAAAGCCAAAGCCTCTCTCAATAGTAGAATAATTGGTCTGATATGAATTGAACTTTCGTGAAAAATAACTGATCGGGCGATCAATACCATGCTCATCAGTCTGCAACAAAACGGCTCCTGTTCCAACCTGACTAGTTAGAACATTTACTCTTCTATAGTCTGTGCAAAAACTCTGAGTGCCATCTGGTTTTCCCGCCAGCAAGCAAGGCGAAGCCCAATCTGAAAAGGATGGCTTTGCGATGTTATTTTCAAGCATGTAATTGACCTCAGACTCTAATTTCTTACGTTTATCAAATGATACCCGATAAAAACGCTGACGAACAGGTTTAGCATCTCCTACATCTATATCGTGTTCAATCAAGTGGGTACAAGAAGGAGTATCTGAGAAGAGAACAAGGAATTCAATCAACATAGACATTACATCAGATTGTTTTTCACAAGATAAATGTTTTAATAATTCTTCTAAATTTGCCAAGGTTTCAGAGTTCAGAGTTCAGAGTTTTTTAGACGAGGTTGTAAAATTACATCGTCAGGAGGTTTCACATCCTGGTCTAAATCACTTCTAGGCGTCAAGCTAGCTAAGGCAACTGAGGAAGAAATTATCTTAGGAGCCATAGTACGGGCATAAAAAGGCTTTAACAAATTCACATGGCACAACTGAGAATGCTTCCTGCGCTCAGGGGTAGAAAGTATATAATTGTGATCAGACACTTTTCGAAGCACAGTGTAAGGTCCTGAAAACTTTGCACAAAAAGGAGAATCTGGTAAAGCAAACAAAGCTAACACTTGATCTCCTGGGCTAAAAAGGCGAACCTCTGACTTGCGATCAAACCAACATTTCATCTTTTCCTGGGTTTTCCCCAATTTCTCCCTTGCCAATTCCCCAGCCAGAACTAAACGCCGACGAAAACCGTGTATATACTGTATCAAACTCTGTGGTGGCTCCTCCTGTAGAGCACCATCACACAGTAGTAATGGTCCCCGTACACAATGTCCAAAGACTAACTGATTGGGACTAAATCCCAAACTCTCCTGGACAACCTCACGTGCGGCCAACAGCAACCATGGTAAACCTTCCTCCCAGTCACCCTTTAACTCAGTGCAATATGCTCTCAACAAAGATTTTAATGTCTGGTGAAAACGTTCTAAAGCACCCTGACTTTCAGGATGGTACGCAGTTGATTGGTTATGTCTAATACAGAGTTGTTTTAACACCTCCTGAAACATATTAGATGTAAAATTTGTTCCCTGATCGCTCTGAATAACTTTTGGAATGCCAAAAATAGATATAAACTGAGACAATGCTTTTACTACTGATCATGTGGTGATTGAACGCAAAGGATATGCCGCAGGATAGCGAGTGCTCTGACACATCACTGTCAGTAAAAACACGCAACCAGACTTTGAAGGTGGTAAAGGCCCAACACAATCCACTAGAAGATGTTGAAAAGGCTGTCCCATGGCAGGTATGGGATATAAAGGCACAGGCTTCATAGTTTGATTTGGTTTTCCAGTCAGTTGGCAGGTTGAACAAGTTTTAATAAACTGTCTTACATCACTCTTAATACGAGGCCAGTAAAAATACTGCAGCAGATGTTGGTAGGTCTTATTTACGCCAAAATGGCCAGACACCCCACCATGAGCGGACTCTAAAACAGTATTTCGCAAAGAAACTGGCACAACTACCTGTATAGTGGGTTCAGTCAAACCTCCCTCTGCATGAAAAGTCCACTTCCGCAATAGTACCTCATTTTCAATGAAGTACCCATTAGCTGAACTCTCTTCTACCTCCGGAGACAAAACAGCATCAAAAAGAGACTTCAGAGAAGGATCCTCTCTCTGAGCACTAACCCAGACCTGATAAGAAACAGAAGGCAAAGCAAGGAGACCAGGCACCATCCTCTGAGATTTCACAAGGCCCTTAAAATCCCTCAGCCTGTCATCAGTTATTTCTTTACTCATTGCACGCGTAAGTGCACATGAGACAAATACCTCTGGATGCTGCTGAGAAATATCCATGTCCCCCAGCGAAGTAGGACAAGTAGTAACCACAGGTGGAGATGTGACATCACTCCACACACGGTCACCCGCCAGATTATTACCCAAAATAACTGACACTCCCTCCACTGGTAGAGAAGGACGAACTCCCATCACCACTGATCGATTTACTAAATCAGATTGGAGAAACACATTATGCAGGGGTACAGACAATGTTTGCAATCCAATACCCCTAATCAGCACCCGGTTTCCCGTATCAGTCTCCTGTGAAAAAGGCAATACAGATTCTAAAACGAATGATTCAGATGCACCAGTATCTCGAAGAATCCTAATAGGAACTTTATCAGTACTTCCAAGCAGGTATACATAGCCCCCTGTAATGAAAGGAGCATAACCTACATCTCCATCATTACAAAATGCCACCGATTTCTCCGACTTCTGTAAAGTATCAATAGGAACGTCAGACTCATCTGTTTGAACTGATGAAACAACAAGGACAGGCTTGTGTTCAGATTTAACACGCATCAGTTTTCCTTTGAGTGCTAAGCAATCCTTTTTCCAGTGACCCTTTAAATGACAATAAGCACAACGGTCACTTTTATCAGCATCACTTTTCCAACTCCTCTCACCTCTATTATAATGTTCAGACAAGACTTGACGGGGTACGGTTACACCCTCTGTTGGAACATCACTGAACTTAAACCTACCTTTCTTGACTTCACATTTATGAGTGAGTACATACTCATCAGTAAGAATGGCAGCATTCTCTGTAGATGTAACATTTCGATCAGCCAAAAAGGTAGAAACATGCTCAGGCAAAGTACTTTTAAACTGTTCCAATAAGAACAACTCGTGAAAATCTTCACGACTATTTGCACCTGAAGCAGCGCACCAACGATCCAACTGTATCTTTAGATCTCTCGCAAATTCACAATATGTCTGTTCTGCAGGTTTTCTCAGGTTCCTAAACTTTTGCCGATAAGCCTCTGGTACCAGTTCATAAGCCTTCAGTACAGCATCTTTAACCTTAAGATATTTTTGGCTATCGTGAACACTCAATGAAGAGTAAGCTTTTTGCGCCTTACCAGTTAGCACACACTGTAACAACAAAGTCTGTTCATTTTCTGGCCATTTCATAACATCTGCCAAACGCTCAAACAAACAAAAAAATGTGTCAACATCAGTAGTAGTAAATACCATACACCACCTGTCAAAATGATTGATTGACATGTGGGTGGGGCTTCTGGTATAGGGGCGGGACTTCCGGTGTAGGCGGGACTTCCGGTATAGGGGCGGGACTTCCGGTGTAGGTGGGACTTCCGGTATAAGGCGGGACCTTGTTTTTGAAGGCTGTATTTTAAATAATTTTATTGACAGAAGGTTTTGTCCTTTGAAGACGCTGTTATCAGGAAATTCCCCTCCCACCCGCCGCATCCCATAGCAGCGTATATAAATGGGTCAGTGTGATCTACATCAATCAGAAAGAGAAACATGAGCTACATGAGCATGGACTGTTTATCGCCCCTAAATCCCCAGAGGCGGGTGAGCAGCAGGACGACGGACAGTCTGATGGCCAGTCTGACTATGGCACCGAGAAAACCTTTCGGTCACGTCCGCTTGACAAACTTTCTCCATGAACTCGGAATGGACTAAAGGTGAATTTATGATGAGCAGTAACCGGTATTCGGGTACAAATTTCATAAATCAACTCGAAAGGTTATACTCTACACCACCGACAACGCAGAGTTTCAGCCCAGCGAAGACGCTGTGTTGTATTTCCTGAAAAAGACTGGTCATTATTTTACAAATTTGTCTGGAAGGATCTGAACAGCGGCGGCGAAGAGCCTTTGTACATTTCAGAGTGGGACGGGGTAGCCTGAATGTCCGGGTGTACCGCGTGGTAGGTGACCACGCTAAAAAGAACCCAGATGATTCTGTCTACATATTCTGGGGTAAAGACAAGACAAAGCTCAACAAAAATCGGTCAGGGGTCGTCCTGCCTAACGAGCATAACGATCTGTATGAACAATTTTTGTTCAAGTGGCGATCTGGATCTGCTGGCCGGTATTTTTCAATAATAAACAAGATGTTCAAATGAATGCGAGCTGCATGACGGCTACAACAAAATTAAAGTGCAGCTGTTCCACCCGAGAGATGCGCGGCGCAGCAGCACATACGCACGCTATTCCGCCCCATTTACTCGGACATCCGGAAGTTCGCCGGTCAGACCCTCCCAGGCGTCGTTTATAAACCATGACTGCAGTGCTACGACGTCCCCGCCCCTTTACTACATTTGCCATAAAGTCAGTGACCAGACCCTCTCAAGCAGCATTTATAAACCATGGCTGAAGATGGCGCTTTCATTACCCGCTCATGTGTGTAGCTGCGGCATCTCCTTCGGCAGCATTCTCGACCCTCCTGACGACAACGCAAGCGACCATTGCCTGACTTTCCCTTGGACCATCGGACCTCCACAAAGATTGGGAATCGGACCTCCAAAACGACTGGGGTCCGCTAACATCAACCCTCCGAAGACTGGCTGGATAAATTGGGCTCAGACCTCGATCACACAACCTGGACTTACCTTCCCATCGCTAAAGCCGGTCTCGACACTAAAGCCGGTCTCAACGCTACAGAGACGGATGTTTCAGCGACGCCGGATTCAAAATCATAAAAGCAGCGACCGTGGTGTTGCTGGAACATCTCATCGCCGATAAGCTGAAGGACGACTGCTAGGGTGTGCGATTGACCATCCTAGCCAGCTGCAACATTCCTGTCTGTTTGACCCTCCCAACTTCTACTTCGACACTTTCTTTTCTGGTTAGACTATCATTGATGTCATTATTACTAACTATTTGCTACATTATTCTTTTTACTAACCATTCTTAGTTAGTGTGTGTTGTATTATATCCATTTGTACTTTACGTGTATCATTTTACTACTTAGATTGTATTAATACCATTTACTTAGATTTTGCATGCATCCTGTAACGTTTTTAATAAAGATTGATTCAAACTACTTGTTTATTCTTTTGCATCGGTTGAAACGACAGCATGTCGGAGCTCAAGAAAAAGGCTTATTATACACCGTCCAACCCCGGCTCTCTAGGGGTAAAAAGGATTAAAAGACGCCGCCTTAAAAGATAGCGTCCGTCTAAGCGATAAAGAGGTTTCAGAATGGTTGGTTGGTGAGATATTACACATTACACAAACGACAGCATGTCGGAGCTCATGAAAAAGGCTTATTATACACCGCTCAAACCCCGGCTCTCTAGGGGTAAAAACGATTAAAAGACGCCGCCTTAAAAGATAGCGGCGTCGTCTAAGCGATAAAGAGGTTTCAGAATGGTTGGCTGGTGAGGATATTACACATTACACAAACAGCACCTATAAAATACAAACGAAATAGAGTGGTTGTGCACGGGATCGATACACAGTTCCAGGCCGATCTTGTCGACATGAGTGCCTACTAAGGATAATGACGGTCATAAATACCTACTGACATGCATAGATGTATTTAGCAAGTTCTCATGGGTTCGAGTTTTGAAGAATAAGAGCGGCATTGAGGTTACTAAAAGCGTTCCAGTCTATACTCAAAGAGGGTCGTGGTGCCTCAGAAATTGCAGACGGATCAGGGAAAGGAATTTTTAACAAACATTTTCAAGATGTGATGAAAAAGCACGACATTAACCACTTTCGCCTACCGCTTACGGATTTGAAAGCCAGTGTCGTGGAACGATTTAATAGAACATTAAAAAGCCGCATGTGGAGATTTTTAACGGCTACAAATTCCCCGCGATACATAGATGTTTTACAAGACATTATTCAAGGTACAACACCAGTTATCACCGTATCAGAATGAGACCCGTGGGCGTCGACAAAGTAAATGAGGGTCAAGTGTTTCAAAACTTGTATGGGCGATATAAAGAAGCAGAAGAAGACCGTATTTAATTTCAAAGTCGGCGACGTCAGGATATCTAAAGTGAGAGGCCCGTTAAGCCAAAGGTTATGAGCAGAACTACGGAATAATTTTTCATCGTATCCTCGTGTATTCCACATCAACCCCGGTCTACAGACTCAAGGATTATGATGGCGATGTCATCGAGGGTTTTATGAAGAAGAGCTGCAAAAATAATTGTGAGTAAAAACAAATCTTTTAAGGTGGAAAGATTTTAGGTCAGAAAAAAACAAGGGAATCTCGCTTGTTTTAGTGAAATGGCTAGGATGGCCTTCAAAATTTAATAGGTATATAGATAAAAAACTCTGCTGGACTTGCAATCTCCTTAAAACGCACCGTCGTTACGGATGAGACCATACGACGAAGGACCGTCATGGAGGATCACGGGTTCTACGTCACGTTGCCGTGCAATGCGTCGTCGTCGGTTTATCCTGAAAATCGTATATACAACCAGGTTGGCTAAAGCTATAAACTTGAAAGGACAATGGGAAGTCGGACTGCTTGAAATCGAATATCCTAGAAGTTGGTACAACTTTAATGATGAAGATGGGCATTTCATCCTACACTGCTCCGGAACCCCGGATAGCAATCCCTCAAATATTGGTTTTCTATAATTACAAAATTATACATAAGCGGAGGGTACTACGCAAACATTCGTCGCGATCCTCCGGGCTATAAATCAACTCATCGCACCAGCGGCGTATTGAATCATGGCGAATTAAAAAACAAGGTGTATCTGACCGCGAAACCCAACATTTCAGTGAGTTTCCGGGAAGACTCGCCACTATTTTAGGAATAGCGCTAAAACCTCTCGGAGGTTTAAACTATCATAAAGAACCCGATTTTACATAAGCGTCATCATGCTCCTCATCAATGCGATATCAACGCAGGGTTCTACACAATGTACGTTTACACCGACATCATCCAATACCAAGCGGTCGGAGATTCTTCGTTCCCTTTTGAGATGCGTACATATAACGGGTAAAGGCAACGAGCGGTCATTGCTAGATACGACAACCCCATTACGCATCGATCAGCAAGGATCACATCACCAGCATCGTCATAGAGTTGAAGGACGATCAAAACCACAAAGTACCATTTTCTTATGGGAAAGTCATCGTAAAACTACACTTTAAACCAAAAATATTTCTATTCTTTAAAATGGTTTATTATAGACCGGAGAGCCCGATACCGCGGACTATGTGAGCTATTACCAAAATCAGGCCGGTTTACGGGTTATTCGGGATCGGGAGTTATGTACGGTGCGGGGTTAGAGGCCTATTCAGAGGGCTGTTCAGGATGGCCGTACCGTTGTTAAAAGAGGATTTAGCTTGGCGAAACCACACCTAAAATCGGCAGCTAAAAATATAGTATCCGGCGTCGTCTCAAAGCGTTTTGACGCCTCGCATAGCGATAAAGCTCAAGACGGGTCCGGTCTGATGGTCATGGCACGTGAAGAGAATGTCTAAACCGCCGGGTGTGAGGAGGCGTGGTCAGCGGGAGCGCCGAAGAAGAAGAAGAAAACAGTGCGCAGATCAAACAAGCGCTCACTCGCAGCGTAAGAGGTCTGTCAGTCGAAACGTGTCGATCAAGAGAGCCACAAAATCCATATTCTAACATGGCGCTACTGCATCGCATGTCGGAGAATGCATCAAGTCCGAGCTGGACTTATTTTCGGTCCCGCTGAAACAGACCGTTATTGAGAAAAGCGGCTATTTAGAAGTATCCCCATTATCGGCCATATCGGGCTCTGCACCATTGGAATTTTTTATACGCAGGCAGCGGCGATGATTATGTGGATCTCAATAACACGATGCTCTATCTACGGGTGAAAATCACGAGACCTAACGGGAAGAGATTGCACACCCTGCGAAGGTGGGTCTAATCAACTACCCGGAGCCACTATATTTTCACAAGTCGACGTGACCCTCGGCGATCGTCTGATTTCTCAGAGTTCGAGCACTTACCCTTATCGCTGTATCATCGAGAGTCTGATCAACTACGTAAAGATCGTTGGAATCTGTCTTCAGCGCTGGATTGTTCCATAAAGACACGGCGGGTCACATGGATGTTCAAGACCCCATGAGCCATAGCAGGGTTGTCGAAGAGATCGGGTTACACCAGCGAAAGCAAGGAGGTGGAACTACTTGCCCCCATACACAGCGATATATTCTTCCAAGAGAAACTTATGATAAGCGGGGTTGATATCAAGATCGACTTATTCAAGCAAAAGATGAATTCTGTCTGATAAGGGCCGACGATGTGGCTTACAAATTAAATTAGTGTCCGCATCCCTATTTGTCAAGAAAGTTACTGTATCACCACCGGTGAGACTGGCTCACGCTCAGACGTTACTCTCGACAACGGCCAAGTACCCTGTCGATAGGGTCAGTCTAAAATCGTTCTCCATACCGGCCGGCTCTCGTGTTTCGAATCAGGAAAATCTGTTTTTAGGAACGCTACCAAAGTCTATCGTCATTGCCATGGTCGACAACGACGCATTCACCGGTTCCTACACAAAAAATCCATTCGCGTTCAAACATTACGATCTGGAATTCTTAGCCGTCTACGTGGACGGTCAACAATATCCCTCCAAGCCTCTACAACCTAATTTCGAAGCTGGTTCGGCAGTACGAGAATATTATCAGTTGGTGATGACGACCGGGAGACACCTTAAAGACCAACCGCTCTGTATTGGCAGGAATGATTTCCTGAACGGATACACACTTACGCATTTAACCTCACGCCGGACGAAGAGTGCGGTCAGCACATTTCCTCATCAAGTCCGGGAATATCAAGTCGAAGCTCGTTTCAGAAAACCACTGCCGAATACCATTAATTTAATTGTTTACGCAGTATTTGACAGCATCATTGAATTGTCTAACCGCCGCCAGGTACTGATAGACTACTATTGAGATGAACACACTGCAGCTCACCGCCATCATGGATAAAATTACATGCAGGACTCATTTTCTCGGCGTTCTACCGAGCGATCAACTACCCAAAAACCCATGAGGATCTTACCGTCGGCCTGTATCATTAACACTCACCCTGCTAGGCAGGTGAGCACTGGATCGCCGTTTAACCCAAGGCGGGCCCACGTGTTTTTTCGACAGCTTCAGCAATCCGCCCAACAGCCATCGCTTTCCAACCACCATCAATAACTTTCTAGCAGCCAACGGCGCCGGCGTATTATATTCCGACAGACAAGTCCAGGATTATTCATCGGATACCTGCGGTCAGCACTGTGTGTTTTTTCTATATCATTTAGCCAGTGGATACGACTATAACCATGTGATGAAACTATACACCGATGATTATATTAAAAATGATAAAATGGTGTCCCTATTTGTGAAGAGATTAAGACCGTATGTTTGTAATGATAAAATGTTTTCCTGCGTTCACTGTGTGCAGACATGTCTGACATATAAATAAAAAAATCTTAAAACCATTATATTTTTAATCATCTTTTTATTTAATCATAAGATATATTAATGTACACACACACACACACACACACACACACACACACACACACACACACACACAACCATTGTCTTGGATCGATAGTCGGGGATTTAAACACAGAGTCTTCGGACTCTGGAAACACGGAGCGTGAATGTCTTCGTGCTCTTTTAGAAGGTCTGACACGGGGCGGGGTGTCGGGTTTACTCTTTAGAGATTTAATTGTGCTCCTGACCTGTTGATTCGGCACTGTAGAAAAAGGGATGTTTAATTCGGCAAAGGCACGTAGAAACTCTGACCATCCTACAGGTCTCCGGTTATCACGAACCTTTTGCGGGGCCGTGACATTTTTTAACAAATCGACCATGTGTGAGCCTTGTATGGCTCCCTGAACACAAACTCCCGATTCGTTCCACGCGCTTAGTCCTTTAGCTTTAGACATCTTGTCTAATATGTATCTGCTGTTTTCACACTTCTCGAAGGTACATTCTTCAGAACTTCATCCACCACATGCTCCTCAGCACCGTCGTCTTCGACGCTAGCCACGGTCGGTACTTCATCTTTATGAGTGGGGTCGGGTAACGACTGCGTTAAAACACCGCTCTCGATCGCCTTGTTTAACGATGGTCAAAAACCTGCTCAGGGTATTTGTGTAAAGTTTAGCTTTTTTCGTGCGGGTTCAAATCAGTGCGGAGTAAAATATGTCTCATGGCGACGTCCAAATCGTTTTCCACGCTCTGTTGAATAGTCTCGCGAACATTTTCAGTTCGCCTTATCCAGTTGATGCTGCGGGACTAAATACATCTTCTCGGCGTACTCCATCCTATCTGTTTGCTATCAAGCTCGAAAGAAAAGATGCGCGCTCAGGAGCGGTAAAAGGAATCCACCCTTCTGGTTGAAGACTTGTTTCTTTGCCGCTATGCCGATTTTTTATCGGCTACAAATTTAATTCGGCTTTTCTCTTTTTCAGTTCGGTACTGTTGGATTGACGGAATAGTCCCGTAGAGGATGTTAAGCGCCACTTCACACAGCGATAAAATGAATTAAATCGGACGCCGATTGTAAAATAAGACGCCGTTGTTTAGGAGATGCTTTATGTAGCAGTTTTAACACCGGCAGATGTTTACAAAGTCTGGCGGACATGGTGATTTGATCACGTTCTTCTTCTTTTTTTCGGGATATAAACCACTTGACGGTCGGAAAGCAATCCTGTTCTGAGACGGTACTGCTCGGGAGTTTTTGCTTTATAGTCTATCATTATGTAGCCGAAAGGTTGGTTGACCGCATCGTGGTAACACTCCATAAAGTATTTTGTGTTTCCGGGGTACATTTGGCGTCCTAGCATCGCTACTTGATTGACGTCCCGAGGATTTTTAAACAGAATCATATAATTGGCGTTTAAGCTGATGGTTCGCTGGATTTACCCTGTACAAATAAATTTTGCACTATATAAATAGCGCTAAGATTGCGGTGATGGACGTGCTGCGTAAACACCCTTTGAAGCTCAATTTGCGCTGGCTTGCTGCATCAAATCATCCACGATGAGAAGATTTGGTTTAGTGACGGGTAGCAAATCATCATCATTCAGACTCTCTGGTATTCCTTGCACAAATTTAATGTCGTACAATTTAAGCACATCATCGTACAAAGGCTGCCAACAATCATACAACCAAACAATGTTTTCAATTTTCTTGGAAATTAAATTCAAACCTTTTTCCAACAAAAGTTTCACAAAATAAGACTTTCCAGAATTGGACGGTCCGCTTATAACACAACTAAATGGATGTTGTAGTCTGAAATCAAAATCGGAAACATCCATCGACCCTCTGTGCATCATCATCTGATCAGTAGCCATAAGGAAGCGTGGTGAAATCGGGCAAAAGTCTGCGTTTATTATACACCACCTTAAACCTTTTAACGACTGATTTGTTGTGCAACGTGAGAGTCTTTTTATCCCTCACAATGTTTTCTGTGTGAGCCAGGATGTATTTGGTACTATCTTGCGACGTCACATAACTGTCAACCAGACCAATCAGGGTTTCCAGGTGGATGGCTTGGGAATTTTTAGCATTCGGCTTTATCCCCTTAGCTTTCATACACACTTTCCCTTTGGATGTCTGGAAACCGTACGATTTAGGGCCGCTAGCACAAAACTCCGTAATAAAATCCCCATCGTCTATTTCGCTCGTCAGCTCGCCCAAATGATCACCCAGAGGCGGCTCCCAGTCGCCGTCCCTAGACACGAACACGACGCTGTCTGTGTCCGAGTAAAGAAGAGGCGGTCACCGAGTCTGTCCATCAATTCGTACAATTCCAGTCGGGCGTGTGCTGTGGTGAGCAGCACCAATAAACACGTTAACGCCGCGACCCTTACAAACATCCTCTTTGTGGGGTTTATGCTGGGCCGAGAGCCACGTCGTCTGAGGCGAATGAGAAATCGACAAGGTGTCGGTATTACCGAAACGATTCTGGTGAAATCTTCGCTCGCTCACCAGAGTCGTTTGAGGTAAGTTTGGTCTTAAAGAGAACCTACCCCACAAGCTGTTCAAAATAAGTTTGGTGATCGCTCTCTGGGCAGCGTTGTGCTTGATCTTTTCGGGGTCGAGTTGAATCCCCTCTTTTTCAAAATATTCGCGAATGTAAGTTTCTCTCTCAGCGTCCGTGACAACATTCGACGGGTAACCCGACGCTTGTTGTTTCAACCGCAAAAACGTTTTGGACGTATTCAACAAACAACGTGTCTGACTGTTGTGGAAAATGCCAAACCTCGTCAATCTTGGCTACCACATAACCCTTCTCGATGGCTTTTAAAAGCTCAATGGATACCCAGGAGCCGGAGAGTGATCTTTCCTCATCCGTGTGGGTACAGCTCGTGGTCTGGTTTTGATCGTGAGCGCAGGTTCGGCATAACGGAAACATGAGTTTTCCTTGGCATCTGTAAGGGAGAACAGGATGCAGTAATTTGCGGGGAGGGTACACGGTCGCTTTGATAAGCCCATAATAATTTTCAATCGGTTCAAAATTGTTGAAAATGATTTCTGGATGTTCAATCGGGTAGCTTTTCCTAGCCTGGCAGAAGGGGTAGAGGCTGGTGAAATCGAGATACCTTATTTTCTCATCTCCGCTCACTTTGTGATATAGTTTATAAGCGTTAGTCGCCCGCCAAACAGGGTGTCTCGAGGGTTCAGTCTCTCTCGGAATAACCGGTCATAAATTCTATCACAGAGGATCGGTCTTTCATGTCGTTCCATTCACATTCCCAAAGAACCTCGATTTGCAAACCGTCTGCGTTCTGCAGAATTTCGATCTTATCGTCAAACTGTCTCCTGAGAACCCCATAGGGTACTCCCGACAAGGGTGAGACTCATGGGGTTCAAAGCGGCAGCAGTGCCCGTGGAAGATGCACCCTGCGTATTCTAAGCCTTGCCGCACACCGTCCTGCTGGTAGTAGCCGTCTAAAAAGTACTTACCGATCGATACTTCGCCGCGTGGTTTACGGCATGGTGAACGTCCACGCGTTTGAGTCTTTTGACATACTCGATCCATTGGATCGAGCCGCTTGAGTAGGACTTATTCTGATCGATGTACGCTTTGTTATGCGTGAGAGCCGGCGTGTTTCTGCCGAGATAATGTGTTTTAAAGACCCCCATCGAGCAGCGGCGGCGTCGCAAGCCAAAAGGGTCAAGTCCGGCGCATTGCATGAATGCCTCCCGGTATTTCATGCAACCTTCAGCGTAATAAGACGCGGCGTCGTTAACGCCGCTGTCGTACCTTTCCTGAAGTCAAACCACTTGCCCTCAACTGTGCTGTACCACGCATCAAACTTTTCACGGTCTTTATCCGACATGTTATCGTAGTTGTAGAACTTTTGTCGGGTATGGTCCGAAATAGTTCTCGTTTTCCACCCTGTTGAAAAGATGGGGAAGTAGCCTTTTTCAGTCGCCGTTAAGTCTAACGCTACGGGCATTTTGGCAAGGGCCATTGGAAAAATGAGTAACTATCGATGTATCGTTGGCCAAAGCGATTCGTCGACATGAAAATTATTTTACATCCTTGCATTATGACCTCAATAGCAATCCCGGCTTTGCAAAAATACTCGAGAATCAGAAAGGAGTCGAATCTGAGGCGTAATGAGCTATGAAGCAGTAGCCATTATATCGGGGTGTCTGAAGCGGTTGATTAGCTTAGCGATGCAGTCGGTACCCTCAGCCGTAAATTTGTTCCCTTTGAATGTGATTGCGCAAACAAAATTAGCCACGTGTCTACCGTTTTCGTAGCAGCGTTTTAAAATCGTAGAATATGTATTTCTCGCATGGCTCCTTAGGCTCTAGGGGTTGTATGAAGCATTGGTGTGATCCCTGCCCGTCAGGACGTTCCTCGACAATGGACGACGGTCCTTTGTCCGGGGCACATATGTGTTTTGTTTTCTTGTCACCCGCTTTAACGTAGTAACGCCAGCCGCATAGTTTGCAGTATTTGATAATATCACAGGAGGGGATTCTTGACCGGGAGGGGGTTCTTTTATGCATTTGAAGCAATAGCTCGATTTACAGTAACGCAAAACAATCGGGGCAATGTATGGTTCTTTTAGGAACCTGTGACATTCGGCGTCAAAACAGACATTGCAGGCTTGCTTACATCGATGGTCTCTGCGGTGGTGTAACTTTTGTAACAAAATTGACAGGCGTATGGCGAACCTAAGAACCCGGTCAGATTCATTATCATGTAGTAAGGATCATCATGTAGATAGAGGAACACCGCTTTTAGGGTGGTGTTCGTCACAATTTTATGCGTTCTAAGACCATGGCATTCGATCTGTGAAATACAACGATTTTAATGCCTAGTGCATTATTAATGTCGCTAAGAGCGATTCGGTCTTGAATTGAGAAGCCGACGCTGTTTTGGATGGTGACAGCCAGTTTTTCTAACTCACTCTCGGGTAGTTGGGGGTTAAGAAAACGAGCGAGACAAATAGAGAAACACAATTGATTCGACAAATTTATGGGACAGAACAAATTCGTCTTTTTTTTTTTTGGATTACCTGATCAACGGCCAGATCTGTAAGTTTACGTCGTCGACCACCTCCTTGTCTGTTCATGGCTACGGTAGCGTCGATCTCGACAGCGTCGTCCGATAATAACTGCTCGTTGCTCTGTAAAACTCTTTCAAATTGATCCATAAGCGAATCCACGTCATAATCATTACCGGGTGTGAGAACACCGCTGATAGGTGTTTGTAGAGTGGGTGCCGACATGGTCATATTGATCACGGGGGCATCGTGGCCGATTTCTCTAGCGAAGGCGACGATCTCGCTCAACATGCCATGTAAGGAAGTGTGATAAGAGGCCAAATCTGTAGAGTTAATCTCTCTCAGATTCATGCTCCTTCTCAACGACACGCTGTTGAACCGAGGTCGCGGTAAAACGTGATATCCGTTAACGAACCCACCTTCTCGAATCAGCGTATCAATTTCCGGTCCAAACAGGTGAAAAACCTCAAAAAAGAGATTACAAATGCAAACAGGTGAAAAACCTCAAAAAAGAGATTACAAATGCAAGTTTATTATTTGAGTTGACAGCCAAATTAAATACACAATTATCCACATTCACCTCAGATAAACACATTTCTGCCATTATAAAATACAAGGTTTCCACTTTTAAGCAGATGTTTCCCAAAATAGAAACCCACCATTTTTAATCAAATGAGCAGAATCAGTATATTTCTCTAAATTTGCATTTTAGTCAAATACATTCAAAATATTTTAGTAGTAAAAAATTACATTTATTTTCTAATCAGTTGTTAAGCAGATAAATCTTACATTTTTAGCCAAAGATTTTTTAGACTATACATGTGTTACTGAATTAAGTTTACTAAGATTTCTACAAAGTTTAAATTACTTTTAACCATTTCAAACACATTCTTTGTCAACAATGAATTTGGCTCTTCTTACTTTTCCTTTATATCCCACAAACAAAAGTTATAAATACCACTGCAAAAGTCCTATCAAAGTCAACAAGAGTTAAGAGTCTGTGTTTTCCAGAGTATCATTAGCAGTGCACTGCTTAAGTCAGTCTAGCCAAGCATGGCCAATATGGCGCTTACCGGCCTGTCTTTCACAGTTTTGTGGAGGGCTTGGTCTTGCACAGTCACCTTGATCACAAAGATGAAGTTTCCTTGGTCTTGTGGTGCTATAAATGCTCCTTTCACTCACGGTCTGAAGACAACAGCAGAGCCAGGTGCTGGCACGCCCAGATTGATTACCTGGAAGATTTGTTCCACCTGGTTCACCACTGATTGAAGGAGGAGGAGTTTCACCACTGAGGAGCTCCTAGGCAGTTTGTCAGCACAAGGATTGTTGTCTATGCTTAGCACATGATCGTACAAATTAATATTTGAATTTACAGCTAATTCAAAAAGATCCAAATTAGCGTCTACGTTCAGCACTGGATCGTACAAATTAATATTTGGATTTTCAGCTAATTCAAAATGATCCAAATTAGTGGGGGGTTGCGAAGATTCTAGATTAAACAAATACTGTTCTAAAGAATCCGGAAGCATTAAAAGCTCGTCCGCAGCAAACTTAGCATTTCAATCTCGTCCGTGACAGTTCTGTGTCGTCGCTCAAAAGCTTTTTGACCCATCCATTTTAGATTTCAGACCAAAACATGAAATATTACAAAATCATAGAGTATAGAAAGCATGCAAAATCATAGAGTATATGGAATATAAAAATCAAAGCATAGATGGAATATAAAAATCAAAAGCATAGATGGAATATAAAAATCAAAGCATAGATGGAATATAAAAATCAATACATGATAGGTGAAGAAAACAACTACAACCATAAAAGTTTAATGGAATACATCTATATTGAATTTACTCCTCTGTACCATCAATGATGACGAGAATAAGATGATGAAACATGAGTACCAATTCGCGATGGAATTCAGTTACCCTACGCTTCTATTAAATTCCTGATCCAGGGTTGATCTCATGGTCTGGATACGACGAAATGTTTGATCGACCGCATTTTGAATGAAGCGATCCTGTGTGTCCAATCGGCCACGTGTCTCGAGGTGTGAGGCGCGAGCCTCGCGCCTATGTGTCTAATGCGCGACGGGTTTCGTTGTGTGCTTCACGCAACTCACTACGCAGCGCAGTCAAATTGCTGTTTATATCATCCTGTACGCCACGCAGCTCAATGTATTTGTTGTTTATATCAATCTGTGCGTCAGCGAAACTCTTGACCTAATGTCTCTATTGAATTAGTACGCCTAGTATCGGTGAGTGGCTCGTCAGTCGAGTGAGGCACCGCCGCACTTCTTCAACTTCAATGTCTTCTTCCGGTGAGTTAAAAGGATATGATGTTTGACCCGCCTTTGTGCTTGTCCAAGTGATGCGTTGAGGCGTATTCAACTGGCCATGGTCAGGGCTATAACCCGACCCTGCTGTGTAGAAATATAACACAAAATCTTAATGGTATGATTCAATTTGAGTTTAAATAAAAATAATGTAGATAGTCTTACCGTAAAGAAATACGCTGTCAAGACTACGTGCAGGACTGCTCGGCGTCGGACAAAGAGTTTTCCTGTCAGGACTGGTTTCAGGACTGATCGCCGGGGTAAAACGAACCGGTTTTCTCTCAGGACAGGCCGGTGAGGTAGAACGATCCGTTTTTCTAGTCTTCTTTCTCAAAGGTTCGCCGCTTGGTCCGGCGGTCTGGTCTAAAGCCGAGCCGGTAGGAACTATTTGATCCACAGAGTGCGTTGGAGTGGGGTCAGGTACGTCACGTCTATCTGCTACGACGACGGTGTGGTCTTTATTATCCTGTTGAATGGCGCCAACCAGCGGGAAGCCGGGTTTGCGTAATAAACTGAATGAAATCTAAAATAAATAATAAATTAGATTTATAAAGCGTTAAGAAAAACATGACGTAGGCGATGGGTCTTGTTTTACCATCAGTCGCGCTGTCCGACCACCTGAGGGCTCACTGCGAATAAAAGAGAGACAGTTAAAATGCGTTTATTTTTATTTATTTTTATTTTTTATTATTATAATTTTTATAAAAAGAGTAGAAAAATATCAGTCCTTACATGCATTGCCATCGAGAGCGTCGCTTTCAACATTCGAACCTGCGGGCGAAAAATCCTGTTATGAATGGAAAACACATGTGAGTCGTTTTATATGCTTGTCTGATGACGAGCCTACAGGCAGACGTTGAATTTTTTTTATTAATTTTCAGAATGTTATGTCACCCCGGTGCTCTAGGGCCATCATTTAATCATAATAGAATGTAGTTTTAACTCTGGGACACCGGGTGGTGCCGGAGAGCGCACAATTTCACCATAACAGGATGTAGTTTTAACTCCGGGACACCGGGTGGTGCCGGAGAGCTGGTGGTCCACCACATCAGTAACATGATGTGTTTAAGACAGTGGCTAAAACGAGCTTTTATGTTTTAAAATATCAAAAACAGGTCGATCTGCCTTGTGAAAACAGATACACGCCAAAACTAGTTTTTGATACGATATCATGCTCATTTAAGAGCAGTTAGCAACGTAGCACGCACTGCTAAGCTAAACCATGCATTTCCTAACAGGGGACGGTTCTGAGTCATGCTTCACAACCGGAGCGCCCGACAGTAATGCGGTGGTATCTTAATAAAAAATACATGAATAACGCTATGACGGGACGCTGATTTAATGCAAACAGACTTGAAAAATATACATAGCAAACAGAATCGTAGCATAGCTGATAACTGGGCCGGACAATTCCTGTGAGAAGAGCTCAGTCTTTTCATAATAAAAGCCGCTGGGTAACGCAATGGTAAAAAAAAGCATAACATTATGTATTGTTTTTGTGTACTGAAACAATACTAATTAAAACATCATTGCGGTAGAACAATCCTGCAAAACATTTATAATAAACTGATATGACTAAAAAATCTTTTGAGATGAAAAAGTAATAGACATGTTTAAAACACTTGAATAAAATAAATATAGCCTGACAAAGATTGTTTTTAAAATAAAACAATGTTACAGAAAACACTGTACCCAATAACTCAATGCTTAAAACAATAATGTAGATTTTAGTTATAGCTGATAAAACACACACCAATACCAGCATGCATGTTTAAAGCATCATTGTATAACATCATAGCAAAAAATATAGAGAAAAATACTCACCGTTCTGCATTTTGATGAGAGAGAGAGAGTTGATGCGATGTTGTAGCCAAAAATTTTGTCCGAGGATATATTGGATTTGTCCTCCACACCTGTATATATATGGTGGTCAAATATTGGGTAAAAAAACACAGTTGTGTCCAATAGATGGCGTCATTGCACTATGCATTTTGGTACCTTATCTCGCAATGTGTCCGTGACCTGAGAGACATCAGAAACACATGGGGCCATATTTCACGCCAAACTGTCACAGGCAGGGCGACTCCCGTGGAAGAACTACTATCGATAAAGATTATAATTGTACAGATAATGTAGGAGAGATCTAAAAGACCGTGCCTGTTACGCACAGACACATACACACACACACATAGATGCACGCTCCCCTGTTTTTGAGAGGCCTGCTCAAGGTGAATGCTGCTGTGTGTGTGTGTGTGTGTGTGTGTGTGTGTGTGTGTGTGTGTGTGTGTGTGTGTGTGTGTGTGTGTGTGTGTGTGAAAAGAGGCCAGAGAGCCCTGATTTCTAAACATTCAACGTATTGTTTCATAACCTGTATGTTTTTTATTTATTTATCTATTTTCTTCTTCAACTCTCTAAACATGTCACTGATTGTTTCATAACCTATATGTTTTTTTTTTATTCTTCAACT
>JAJHNS010000113.1:0-62455 GCA_027564155.1 Gymnocypris eckloni scoliostomus
TGCCTCTGCTTACAAGATGTACATTTGCTTTCCCCTAAATGTGTCTGTGAAATTTCAGCTTAAAATACCCTACAGTTCATTTATTATAACATATGGACAATTTCATTTTTGGGGCATGTCTACAAAATAGCTGTTTTGGTGTGTATCACTTTTAATTAGGGATGCATGAAATATCGGCCACCATATCGGTATCGGCTGATAAATGCCCATTTTTTCTGTTATCGGTTTTCAGTTTGCAGGTGCTCAAACAGCAGCGCACAACAAATACCTATGATTGGGACTGTCGTGTATATAACATTCTAATGAAATATTATTATAATAAAACGTTGTGAATTCTTTGGGTTTAGCTGCCGTATTTCAGCGCGTTGTTACGGGAAGCCAAGTGTGTGTCCACGAGTTACACATCTGACTAGCACATAACTTAGTTCAAAATAACTTGTGCATTTTTGTGCATTTATAAGTTGTAATATTATGTTTATATTCTATAAATATCTGATTCTCATGTAGCCTAATTAACCGGCTATATCAAGCACTTCTGTTTACCGGTGTTCATACAGCGCACGCAGCTCAAACAGCTGCTGTTTAAAACAGTGGTAGCCTATTCATTTGTCACTTTTTCAAAATCACTGAAGCATTATTAATAATAACCACCACTTTTATTTTCTCTTATTATTTTCATCAACAATATGGTTTAGTAATTAATATAATTTCATTATTGTCCATGCAGATGTGATTTCACATTGCTTAGAGAATCAAAACGGCATGCTTAGTGAGACTGATTTGGTTTAATGGGGATTAAAAATAAGAAGCGACTGGATTTTTATCATTGTAGGGTGGTTGTGTTCACACAATGCCAACACACATTTATGTTCAAACAGCATGTAAAAGTGGATTTTGCATAATAGGTGCCCTTTAATTTAAATGCAAGCAAATAACATTTATTTTAAACAAGTAAATAGCAATGTCAGTATCAATATAAAAACAGGCTAAACGTAGTTTCTATATAACATTTAATTTTAGAGGAAATAATTTTAAAAATAAGAGTACTTGGTATCATCAATTAAAAAGCAATTCTATTTAAGAGGTTTATTACATTGACATTTTAAAACAGTTGTTGCCAACCTGTCGATCACGATTGACTGGTAGATCTTCATAACTGTCCCAGTAGCTCCCAAAAAGTACAAAAATACATCACATTTCTCCAGTCTTTGTACTATTATTTATTTTTGGGAGCTACTGGGACAGTGATAAAGACAATACATCATCCTTGAATCTGTAAACAGGATTTTAAAGGAGGCCAGAGACTCTGAAGATGGGCGCTGAGGAGAAAACACTGTAGCAGGCAGAGAAAGTTCACTGTTCATTATATATGAGCAATATCACACTTGTAGCCATGTACTATGGCTCTATATCTGCATGGCTGTGATTATCTACAGCACTTGTCCTGTAGGCCAAACCCCAACCATACTGAACCATGACTATTTGTGTGATGTTGCTTGTATGTAATGTACAATATTATACAAGTAATGAAATATTTACTGTAATTACAGTCATTTCTGGACTTTTTTTATTTCAAGAACATGTGGTATGCATAAAAAACTATGCAAAATACACATACTGACTAAATTAAAACAAAACACATCAACCGCAACAAAAATAAAAACTTGGAAGTGTTGTGTGTTTTAAGCATTTCAGTAAAAAAAAAATTTTTTTTCCTCTTTCTTTTTTCCACTTTCCCTCCTCTTCCGTAAGTAATAGCAATAATAATAATATTTTTATTGTAGATATTTATATGATTTGCCCATAGCCTTAACCCTCATGCATCTCAAGGAGCAGAATAGCATCCAAACCATAGAGGGTTGAAAATAGTTCTGATTAGTTGGTACTTGGATGTTGTGTGACATACAGGTATACACCTATATCTATGTATTTAATTAAGTTTATTGTTCTCACTATGGTTGTTTCTTGTTTTAAGAATGAATATAACAAAATGAAGAACTTTACTGAATTCATTTAAAACTAGTTTTAAAACCTATATAATCTTTGCTTCTCAAGTAAGTGCACATTGCTGAAAGTATCCTAGACAAGGCATATTGTTTAAGGAAAATATATTTTCCACTCTATCACCATGTCCTAGCACCAAACAAATGGTCTACCCACATCAGATGTGACATACAAAATCATTACAACACTAGTATCTCCAGCAGCTAAAAAATGATTTTAAGTCAGGTATTTCTATCTTTTGCTGAAGTGTGTCAGTAGGAAATATTTTTGTTTGCACAACAGCCCGTGCTCCACACAGAAATCTGATCTTATCATCCAGTCTGTCTGGAATGACACGAAGAAACAGAACAAACTGAGACATTGTGGCAACGTCTCCAAGATGCTTCAAGAAACCTACTTGCAAATCTACCCGAAAATCTATGTGCAAGTGCACCAAAGGCAAAAGCTGTTTTAAAGGCAAAGGAAGGTCACACCAAATATTGATTTAATTTAGTTAATAGAAGCTAATTGATAAAGCAAATCTATTTATGACATCCTCATTTCACAGAATTTTTACAAAAGAGTCTAAAACTTTTAAAAGTACTGTAGCTTTGCAGATAGGTTTCTTGAAGCACCTAGGAGACTTTGCCACAGTTTTTCTGGATTTAGTCTGTCTCCGTTTGTTCTGTTTCTTCATGTCACTCCAGACAGACTGATAATGATCAGATCAGATCTCTGTGTGGAGCACTGGCTGTTGTCAGACTCCTTGTGCAAACAAAAATCTCACTGGATTATTACAATTAATGGCAAATACAGCAAAATCAAGTACAGATCACGGTCCATCAGAAACCATTTTAACATCATTTAAAATAAATACTCACTGGCTGATAAACTTTGTCATGTAATACACTTGTTGGTTACATTGAGTTCACATTTTGAAAATTATTGTTTTTTTTTCTTCTCTATTTTATAGTATTACCATCACGACGTCATGTTTCCCTGTTCCTTCCATCTGTTTCCGTGATCCCGTGAATGACTGGTTCGAGAGCCTGGCCCAATGTTTACACTGGAATGTTCGTAAGAAACAGGGACATCTGAGTTCTGAAGAGGAAGAGTTCTGACCACATTCCAAGCGTTTATAGCACTGTTACTTAGATATGTTATTGTTTTGTCTTTCAAAAGTTTTAGTTACGTTTAACATAATTATCCAAGTGAATCTCATAAAACAATGTCTCATTTCAGCTAAATAGGAACAAAATAAAAAATTATATTTAAAAAAAAATTTTTTTAGGTAAATTAATAGTTTTTCCATTGTGACGTTTATTTTCCACAAAAACACTTTGTGTGTGTGTTCATGAGTGTGTATGTGTTTGTAAACTCTCATTAGAGATAAGTAATTAAAAAATGTTGCGCTTTATGACAATGAGGATTCTGTGGAAATATGTGGGGGAAAGGCATAATTTTCTTTAAATTTGGTGTGAAATGTAACCCCAATATTCATGGTCATGTATTCTTGGTGAATTTTGTGAAAATTACTTTTAAATTGATGTCTATTCATTCCATTATGAAGTACTGTCAGTTTTTGGCTGACAGTGTCTTTTAATAGATTCTAGCAATAACTGCATATTAATATACTGCATTGTGCCTTATAGAGTATTGCATCAAAGTCAGTCAATTGGGGGAAAATCTTTACAGTATTGGTGAATGTTTCCATATTTAGAATGTATTTTACACACTGGTTATCAATATATTACATATCTGATCATTGTTTTATTTGTATTTTTGAAACCTCTGGATTTTTCCATTGGTGTCTTACACAACAAACAACTGAATTACAATCTGTGCACTGAATATTAAAATATACTGTAATGTTTATATTTATATACAACTACAACAGGAAAAGTATACACTAAAGCCTATTCTAGATTTCAGATTGAAATTAAGCTTTTTATATCAGTAAATAATACAGCTTCATGATCAACAATGGCTTTCACAAACTCAGTTTACAGCATATCTAACCTTTGCTTATGTGTTTGACGACATCTTGTCAGAAGCCAGTTTTTATTAACAGAATATATGTTATTATTAAAAAGAACATTCATAGCTAAAATGTTTAAATACTGTTTGTCCTTGTCTCTTACTATTTTCCAAAGTTCAGTGCAAAATGCATATTTGTCACAACATTTTGTAACAGACAATAATGTGTTTTTTATGAGACATAATAGTCAATGTCCATTCATATTATGTAAGTTGACGTTCATGTTTTTCTGTTCTTGTTTTATACAAATTTAGATCATAATAAATTGTAGATGATTGACAAATTTAAATACATTTAATGTGACTGTTGTGTTTCTTGCCCTCTTTTATTCCTGCCCTCTATTATGCTTTATACAATAAAACTCCACTTTATCAGGAGCTTTCTCTTGATGGTCTATTTAAATAAGCCATGTCATGCAGTGACTTTGTTTGCCATTTGTGTGCATATTAGCTCTTCCTCCTTCCTTGTTCCTGTAAGACCCAGCATTGTTTCAGAAAAAAACAATTTGTTGGAAAAATAGTCTGGCTGTACAAAATTCAACTGGTTTATTATGTAATAATGGGTGTTTGTAAAGGAGGATATACGTTTTTTTTGCCCTATGAGTTTCTGGTAACACTTCCTATTAAGGTACACATATACTTTTAAGTAGTCACTTATTAGCATGCATATCACTAACATGGCTATTCATTAGTGCTTATACATCACATATTAATGCCGTATGCTGCATGACTGTATGTTCTACAACTAATAGATTATTAACTAAACATTTTGCTTCAATAAACTCCTTGGATGTACCATCAACCAGTATTCCCTATTCCATTTCTATTCTATTTACTTATTTTCTGTATATATTATTTATTATATTATATACAGTATACTGTATATAAAGCATTCCCCATAGTGCAAAAATGTGGCCCTCCATAGGTGTGTAAAAACAGTATTTACAACAATATAATTTCGGTCGAGAAGGAGGAGGGCAGTAAAGTCCGCTTGGGTGGGCCCAAGTCTGGTGGTCCTGGAGGACCCGACTATCAGAGGTGGCTACCAATCGCCCGATTTCACTGCTGCTACCATGATTAAGAAGGCCGTCTTTGCCTTTCACCTCATGGCTGTTCTGTGTGTATGGGCTGCCTCAGAGTCCACTCCAGAGTCTGCTCCAGTCCGGGAGTCCTCAGAGTCCACTCCATGCATGTGGTGTTGTAAAGCAGTGAGGTCAGTGCAGATCAGCGAACAGCTATTAGCTGTTTTTATATGAGGAGATAGTCATCATGAGCTGGCCTGATTACATTATATATATATATATATATATATATATATATTAGGGCTGTCAATTAATTACAATATTTAATCGCGATTAATCGCATGCTTGTCATGAGTTAACTTGCGATTAATTGCAAATTCTGCAAACTGGCATTCAGATCTGCCTCCATTTTGTTAGTAATGCCCCAACGATCCAATCAATACTCGAAGGATGAAATCAAGTCCCGCCCTCTCATTTCAGATGCTGTTTCATTTGGATATACGTCACAGTAGAGAATAAAAAACAGTCACAACTTCCGTTTCATGCCGACTTTAAGAATAGGTTACACAGAACCGCGTGCAGACAAGCAAACGAAAGATGGCTGTTGTAGCAGTACCGCTAGTGTATCCAGAGCACTTTGACTTCTCCAATTCTGCAGACTACCCAAGATGGATCAGACGGTTTGAGCGCTTTTATCTAGCATCTAGATTGAGCATAAAGCCCGAGGAATACCAGATCAATGCCTTGTTATATGCCATGGGGTATGAAGCAGACGATGTCTTTGCATTATTACCGCTGGGTGAGTCAGAGAGAAAAAATATGACTGTGTGGTGGAAGCTTTCAGACAACACTGCGTCGGGAAACACAACGTCATGTTTGAACAAGCTCAGTTTAATTGTCGATGTCAAAATGACGGCAAAAGCGTGGAGACTTTTATAACAGTAGTACACAAACTTGCAGAACATTGACATTTTGGAACATTAAAAGCCATACAACAGCCATCTTTCGTTAATACGGGACCATATAGTTGTGGGAATTAGAGACAGGAGACTGTCAGAGCGCTTGCAGCTGGATCCAGAGCTAACATTAGCCAAAGCTATTCAAACAGTGCGCCAGAATGATATAGTCAAGTGTCACGGTCCTGCTGGTGTGCCCAGGCTGGCCACCAGATGTCTCTGTGTGTTGAACACATGGCTTGTTGTTTGTTTGGTGCCATGTGCTCCCATGTCGATTGTCTGTCCCCTCCCATCTTGTTACTTAATCATTGTTTCAGTGGCTCCAGCTGTGTCTCCTCGTTACCCTCGCTTTGTCTCCTATATAGTCTCCTGGTGTCTGCAGTCCTGTGCTGATCCGTTGTCTTCGTGTGTCTCATGTGAGTTTCATGTTGACTGTGCTCCAGTCTTCTGCCTGCCTGCCTGCTTGTTTTCCTTCGGGTGGTTTTGTTGTTCATTTGTTTCATTTATTATTAAAACCCTGATTTCCTCTGCATTTGAGTCCTCGACCTCATTTCTCCTGACAGAACGGATCAGCCAAGATGAGGACTCAGCAGAGGAGGGGTTTGGGCCGCCCACCACCCGACACTATCTCCAGCCCCTATACCAACGCATCCTCCAGACGAGGCCCTGAGCTCCTGCCAGCAGGGCAATGACGTGAGGAGTTTTGCCGTGGAGTTCAGTGGTGCAGCTGAGGGCTAGGCTACAATGATGAGGCCCTCAAGGACCTTTTCAACAGCGCCTTGATGAGCCCCTCAGCTGGTGGAGGATGAGTGGGCTGGACCACCTCACATTTGGGGAATTCGTCGAGGCTTTGGCACGCCCCAGCTAAGGTGGCTGGTGTGCCTCAGGTGGTGGGCGACAAGGCTGCAGCTCCTCCAGTGGCGGCAGATGGAGCTGCAGTGACCCTAATGGCGGCCAAAGCTGCAGCGCACCCGGGATGCCGAGGCTGGTGCGAAGTTGGAGGATTCACCCATGAGGTCGGTACGGGCAGCCGACTTTTCTCCAACGAACCCAGCCTGGTGGTCCTGGAGGCCATAGCCTCTCCAGAGCCCGCCCGATCCGGGAGCCCACGATTCCGCCTCCAGAGCCCGCTCCGATCCGGGAGCCCACGGAGTCCGCCTCAGAGCCCGCTCCGATCCGAGAGCCCACGGAGTCCGCCTCCAGAGCCCGCCCGATCCGGGAGCCCAAGGAGTCCGCTCCAGAGCCCGCTCCGATCCGGGAGCCCAAGGAGTCCGCTCCAGAGCCCGGCCTCCGATCCGGGAGCCCAAGGAGTCCGCTCCAGAGCCCGCTCCGATCCGGGAGCCCAAGGAGTCCGCTCCAGAGCCCGCTCCGATCCGGGAGCCCAAGGAGTCTGCTCCAGAGCCCGCTCCGATCCGGGAGCCCACGGAGTCCGCTCCGATCCGGGAGCCCACGGAGTCCGCTCCAGAGCCGCTCGGTCTGGGAGCAGACGCATTCCGCCCGGTCCGGGAGCCCACGCATTCTGCTCCGGTCCGGCAGCCCAAGGAGTCCGCTCCAGAGCCCGCTCCGATCCGGGAGCCCACGGAGTCCGCTCCGATCCGGGAGCCCACGGAGTCCGCTCCGATCCGGGAGCCCACGGAGTCCGCTCCGATCCGGGAGCCCACGCATTCCGCTCCGGTCCGGGAGCCCACGCATTCCTCTGCGATCCGGGAGCCCACGATTCCGCCTCCGATCTGATCCGGGAGCCCACGCATTCCGCCCGATCCGGGAGCCCACGGAGTCCGCTCCAGAGCCCGCCGGTCTGGGAGCACACGATTCCGCTCGGTCTGGGAGCCCACGGAGTCCGCTCCAGAGCCCGCCCGGTCTGGGAGCACACGCATTCTGCTCCGGTCTGGGAGCCCACGCATTCCGCTCCAGAGTCCGCCCAATCCGGGAGCCCACGCATTCCGCCTCCCGATCCGGGAGCCCACATTCCGCCTCCGATCCGCAGCCCACGCATTCCGCCCGATCCGGGAGCCCACGGAGTCCGCCTCCAGAGCCCGCTCGGTCTGGGAGCACACGCATTCCGGCCCGGTCTGGGAGCCCACGATTCTGCTCCGGTCCGGCAGCCCAAGGAGTCCGCCCAGAGCCCGCCTCCGCCCGTGAGCCGACAGAATCCGCCTCCAGAGACCGCTCCACCCCGTGAGCCGACAGAGTCCGCTTCCAGAGCCCGCTCCGCCCCTGTGAGCCGACAGAGTCCGCTCCAGAGCCCGCTCCACCCCGTGAGCCGACAGAGTCCGCTCCAGAGCCCGCTCCGCCCGTGAGCCGACAGAGCCCGCCTCCGTTCCGGGAGCCCACGCAGTCCGCCTCCATTCCGGGAGCCACGAGTTCGCCTCCGTTCCGGGAGCCCACGCAGTCCGCCCAGAGCCCGCTCCGCCCGTGAGCCAACGCAGTCCGCCTCCGCCGGGAGCCCACGCAGTCCGCCCATTCCGGGAGCCCACGCAGTTCGCTCCTTCCGGAACCCACGCAGTCCGGCTCCAGAGCCCGCCCGTTCCGGGAGCCAACGCAGTCCGCTCCAGAGCCCGCTCCTGCTCCGGGAGCCCACGCAGTCCGCTCCAGAGCCCGCTCTAGTCAGGGGAGCACACGGAGTCCGGGCCCAGAGCCCGCCTCGGTCTGGGAGCAGACGCATTCCGCCCGGTCCGGGAGCCCACGCATTCTGCTCCGGTCCGCAGCCCAAGGAGTCCGCCCAGAGCCCGCTCCGATCCGGGAGCCCACGGAGTCCGCTCCGATCCGGGAGCCCACGGAGTCCGCTCCGATCCGGGAGCCCACGGAGTCCGCTCCGATCCGGGAGCCCACGCATTCCGCTCCGGTCCGGGAGCCCACGATTCGCCTCCGATCCGGGAGCCCACGATTCGCTCGATCTGATCCGGGAGCCCACGATTCCGCCTCCGATCCGGGAGCCCACGGAGTCCGCCTCCAGAGCCCGCTCGGTCTGGGAGCACACGCATTCCGCCCGGTCTGGGAGCCCACGGAGTCCGCTCCAGAGCCCGCTCCGGTCTGGGAGCACACGCATTCTGCTCCGGTCTGGGAGCCCACGCATTCCGCCTCCAGAGTCCGCCTCCAATCCGGGAGCCCACGATTCCGCCTCCGATCCGGGAGCCCACGCATTCCGCCTCCGATCCGGCAGCCCACGCATTCCGCCTCCGATCCGGGAGCCCACGGCCTCCGCCTGTGAGCCGACAGAGTCCGCTCCAGAGCCCGCTTCCACCCGTGAGCCGACAGGAGTCCGCTTCCAGAGCCCGCTCCGCCCCGTGAGCCGACAGAGCCGACAGAGCTCGCCTGCTCCGGGAGCCCACGCAGTCGCTCCATCTGGGAGGCCCATGCAGTTCGCCTCCGTTCCGGGAACCCACGCAGTCCGGCTCCAGAGCCCGCCTGCCCGAGCCAATGCAGTCCGCTCCAGAGCCCGCTCCGTTCCGGGGAGCCCACGAGTCCGCCTCCAGAGCCCGCTAGTCAGGAGCACACAGACTCGCCCAGAGCCCGCCTCCGGTCTGGGAGCCCATGCAGTCCACTCCGTCCTGGACCCCGCCCGTCTGGGAACCCACAGAGCCCGCCCAGGGCCAGCCCCACCCTGGCACCCCTGTGTGCCCATTGCTCCAGGCCCTCTTCCACCCACGGGCCTGGCCCACCTCCCTCCTAGACATTTTTCTGTTTAGTGTGTGTGAGCGCCTGGGATCCGCCTCCTTAAAGGGGGTTATGTCACGGTCCTGCTGGTGTGCCCAGGCTGGCCACCAGATGTCTCTGTGTGTTGAGCACATGGCTTGTTGTTTGTTTGGTGCCATGTGCTCCCATGTCGATTGTCTGTCCCCTCCCATCTTGTTACTTAATCATTGTTTCAGTGGCTCCAGCTGTGTCTCCCTCGTTACCCTCGTTTGTCTCCCTATATAGTCTCCTGGTGTCTGCAGTCCTGTGCTGATCCGTTGTCTTTCGTGTGTCTCATGTGAGTTTCATGTTGACTGTGCTCCAGTCTTCTGCCTGCCTGCCTGCCTGCTTGTTTTTCCCCTTCGGGATGGTTTTTGTTGTTCATTTGTTTCATTTATTATTAAAAACCCTGATTTCCTCTGCATTTGAGTCCTCGACCTCATTTCTCCTGACAGTCAAGTGTCATAGAGATGGAATAATTTATGTGTTGACTGAGAACCTAAGAGCCAATGGAAAAAGGGGGCGGGAATAAGGCAACGTAGAGATTGACGGAGAGATTTGTTCCGATCACTTCAATAAATAAGTTCTTAGCAACAGAGTCGTTGTAAGAGAGACTTATTTGACATAGTTTCAGAAGTTGTGGAGAGTTAGAAGATGGCGAAATTCGCTCCACCCCCGAACTTCACCTTTGATAGACCTCAAGATTGGGCCGCATGCTGTCTGTGCTTCACGAGGTACAGAATAGCCATAAAGCTCACAGAGGAGGACGGCGAGGTATAAGTGAGTACCCTCATATATGCCATGGGACCGGAGGCAGAAAATATATTCAACTTGTTTGCGTTCGAAAGAGACGAACATAAAAAAAGACTTTGGCACTGTGCTAGAAAAGTTCAACGACTACTTCATCCCAAATAAGAATATAATCCACGAGAGGGCGTGCTTTTACCAACATGTATAAAGGCAGAGAGAAAAGGTAAAGATGTTCATCCATGCACTTTATGAGATAGCAGAGAGTTGTGACTTTGGTGCACAGAAAACCGAAAACATCTTAGATAAGCTCGTGGTTGGCATCAGAGATAAAGAGCTGTCAAGGAGGTTACAGTTAAAGACAGACCTTACCTTAGACACTGCGGTGTTAACGGTGAGGCAGGCAAAGGACATCGCTCAGCAGGTGAGCCAACAGGAGGAAGGAGCATCAAGCAATGTTCAGGAGGTTACACACAGACGACCTGAAAATAAAAAGACCTGGGATGAAAGGAGATAGGCGAACGAAAGGATGATCAGCGGCAACAGGTGTGAAAAGTGTGGAAAAACGAAACACGAGACAGAGCGAAATGTCCCACAGCAGAATCTGTGTCGGAAATGTAAAAAGGACACTGGGAACGTATGTGTTATTCAAGGACAGTAAATGAGGTAACAAAAGAAACACACACACAAAGCCAGGTGAGGATGATTCATATTACCTGGGTACTGGTAAAACCAGGACTGAGGATACAGAGACTTAGTTTGTAAAGTTGAACGTGGAAGGTTCCCGAGTGAAATTTTAAATTAATACCGGAGCCAATGTCACAGTCATCAACGAAGAGACTTTCAACTCACTTGGAAATAAAGTGAAATTTAGTAAAACGCTGGCAAGATATGAAAGTCCAGATGGAAGGATAAATTGTTTGGGACAATTTGAAACAAGCACGGAGTATAAAGACAGGAAGTTCAAATTCAAAATTCACGTCGTTGGAAGGTGACACAGTAAACAATTTGCTGAGCCGAGAACAAGCAGTAGAGATGGGCTTAGTAAAGAGAATCGAGCAAGTCAGCGCAGCATTCGATGAACAAGGAACGATGAGAACTGAGCCAGTTAAAATAATAAGCCTAAAAGACAATGTAATGCCTTTACATTAGAAGAGTGCCTATACCGTTACTCCCAAAAGTCAAAGCAGAACTCCAATGAATGGAGGAGAACGGAGTGATTGAAAAGATAACGTATCCTACGGACTGGTGCGCCCCAATGGTACCAGTAATGAAACCTAACGGGAAAGTGCGCATCTGCATAGACCTAAAAAAAAAAAACGAAAACATAAAAAGAGAGCGATACATGTTAACGCATGACCGATTAAATCCTTGCCAAACTCGCGGGGTCCAACATATTCTCGTCACTGGCGGCTTTTGGCAGATTCCCCTGCACAGTGAAAGCAGCCTCCTCACAACGTTCATAACGGTGTTCGCAAGATATTGCTTCAAACGCCTCCCATTCGGCATAAGCATAGCCCCAGAAATATTCCAGCGAAAAATGAATGAACTCCTTGGAGATTTCGATGAAGTAGCTGTCTATATGGACGATCTGGTGCACAGAAAAGTCAAGAAGAGCACGATGAGCGTCTGAGGCACGTTCTGGATAGGATAGAACAAGCAGGACATAAGCTCAATAAAGAGATATTTATCTTCAGACAAAAAGAGCTTCACTTCTTCGGGCACGTTATGAGATGAGAGAGGTGTCAGGCCTGACCCGGGGAAAGTAAGAGCTATTGCAGAGCTACGAGCGAGCTACATCCCAGACTTGGCAACAGTGGGCAGTCCGCTGTTTGACTTACTGAAATGGACTGCAGCCTGGACTTGGTATGAACTTCAAGAAAGAGCGTTTCAAAAGCTGAAAGAAACTTTGATGACATCACCTGTTCTCGCGTACTATGATCCAGGGAAATTAAGCTCAGATGCGCTTTATTTGTCACATAAACAATTATACAGAGTATAACCAGCAGTGAAATGTGTTCTTTGTATTTAACCCATCCAAGTGCACACACACTTGGAGCAGTGGGCAGCCGACACTGCGGCGCCCGGGGAGCAGTTGGGGGTTCGGTGCCTTGCTCAAGGGTCTCACCTCAGTCGTGGACAATTCCTGCCGGAGCCGAGATTCGAACCCACAACCTCGGGTTACAAGTCCGACGCTCTATCCATTAGAGCCACGACTGCCCACGAAGGCAACAGCGGTGTCGGCAGACGCTAGTAGTTACGGACTGGGAGGAGTCCTACAGCTGCACGGAGACAGCTGGAAACCTGTGGCATATAGCTCAAGGAGGCTAAATGAGGCAAAAACCAGGTTCGCACAAATTGAAAAAGAATGCTTAGCTGGGGTCTGGGTATGCGAGAGATTTGAGACATACCTCATAGGCCACAGATTTCGCCTTATTACTGACCACAAGCCTCTGGTACCTTTGATTAATAAAAAAGATCTGGACACGGTGCCTGTACATTGCCAAATACTTTTAATGAGGCTGATGCGATTCACAGTAACTGCTGAATACGCACCTGGGAAGACATTAGTGGTAGCAGATACGCTGTCGAGAAGCCCAGCAAGTGGCAATATGCCGAACAGCACGGCGAATGAGGTAACCTGTTACGTGGACATGGTCTTAGCCAGCTGGCCCGTGTCACAGTCTAAGTTGAGCCAGATCGAAGCAGCGACTGAAAGAGATGTACAATTACAGTTAGTAAGCAAGTTCATAAAGCATGGCTGGCCAGAGCATGAGAAACGTACCAGAATCTGTCAGAGATTTTTATTCGGTGAAAGACTGTGAGTCAAGGATTGATAATACTGAGCAGACGCATCTGTATTCCATGAGAACTGAAACAGGACATTGTGGCAGGTGGCATTGTGGCAGGTGACAGGTTTGTCACCTTGGGTGAACCTTTTTCACCCCTGATGAGTTTGCACCCCTGCTGTTAACTTTTAAGGTGCCGTAGAATGGAACATTGTTTTGATCTAAGCATACTTGAATAATGACAGTTCTGTACTTAAGAATGACCTATTACTGGTGAGAAGATGGATTGGTGAGAAGATGGCGCCGAGGATGGCAGCCGTGTTGCGTGCTCCGGGAAAACTTTGCAGTTTTTCGTATGTTTTATTTGTTTTTTGTTGTTTTACGTGTTAGATGTTGTTAGTGTAACTGTTCACGATAGAGACACGCTTTTGAACATTGGTTCCTCCGTCGGCATAGCATAAACCGGACTTTGAGTTTCTGAATGCCGGTGGTGTGTTCACAGACACCGCGTCAGAGCCCTTTGTGTGGGTTGAAAATCGAGGAACGCCGCCGAAAAACGAGGAAAAAGAGCTGGCGTTCTCATCAGATTGAGACGCCGTGCTTTCCGACCTCCTCTTCCAACCATTTTACTGGCCAACGCTTCAGTCACTGGATAACAAACTCTGTGAACTGCGCGCATCTCATACCAACGAAACAAGGGACTGCTGTGTTATTTGCCTCACAGAAACCTGGATGTCTGCGATGGTTCCAGACTCAGCCATCGAGCTCACGGGCTTCTCCGTGCACCGCTCGGATAGAACAAAGGAGCTCACAGGGAAAAGCAGAGGTGGAGGTGTGTGTTTCTATATTAACAACTCGTGGTGTGATGAAAGGAACATACACTCTATTAAATCCTTCTGCTCCCCTGATCTGGAATTTCATACGACCAAAACAATCCGGATCTACCCCAACCAAAAACCGTGGATTAACAGCGATGTTCGATCAGCCTTGTCAGCGCGGACATCTGCCTTTAAATCCGGAGACACTGACGATCGGAAACAAGCCAGTTACGATCTCAGGAGATCCATCAAAGCAGCCAAACGAACATATAAAAACAAAGTTGAAGAACACTTCAACAACAATAACCCAAGAAGCATGTGGCAGGGCATCAACAACATCACAGGCTTTAAAGGAATAAACCGCTACTGTGAACATTGCCTCCTCTCTACCGGACGAGCTCAACACCTTTTATGCTCGGTTCGAGGCTGATAACACCGCACACACAGAGAGGGCTGCGCTGCCGCAGAAGAGGTCAGTCCACTCACGCTTGTCGCGGATGTAACCCGATCCTTCAAACGGGTGAACATCCGTAAAGCTGTGGACCTGATGGTATACCAGGCCGTGTGCTCAAAGCATGCGCTTTCCAGCTAGCCGGGGTTTTACAGATATTTTCAATCTGTCCCTCTCTGTCTGTGGTTCCCTCATGCTTCAAAAATCCATCATTGTGCCCATACCAAAGAAAAACAAAATCACATGCTTGAATGACTGGAGGCCCGTTGCTCTGACCCCCATCTTCAGCAAGTGTTTTGAGAAGCTGGTCAGAGACTACATCTGCTCTGTGCTGCCTGCTTCACTGGACCCACTACAATTTGCATACCGCAGTAACCGCTCCACAGACGATGCTATTGCCTTCACCCTGCACACTGCTCTCTCCCACCTGGAAAATAAAACACCTATGTGAGGATGCTGTTCGTGGATTATAGTTCAGCATTTAACACCATAGTGCCTGCCACACTGGTTGCGAAGCTCCAGACTCTAGGACTGAACAGATCTCTGTGCAGCTGGATCCTGGACTTCCTGACAGGCAGAAGTCAGGTGGTCAGAATGGGCAACAACACATCATCTCCCTGATCCTCAACACTGGTGCACCGCAGGGTTGCGTCCTCAGCCCACTCCTGTACTCCCTGTACACACACGACTGTACAGCTACACACAGCTCGAATGTCATCGCCAAATTTGCTGATGACACGGTGATAGGCCTGATCACCGACAACGATGAGACGGCCTACAGAGAGGAGGTGAGTACCCTGACTAAATGGTGTCAGGAGAACCACCTCTCACTCAACATCGACAAGACCAAGGAGCTGGTGGTGGATTACAGGAGACAGAGCAGAGAACACACACCCATCACCATCGACAAGACACCTGTGGAGCGGGTGACCAGCTTTAAATTCCTCGGCGTTCACATCACCGAGGATCTCACATGGTCTGCTCACACAGATGCAGTGCTGAAGAAGGCACATCAGCTCTTCTTCCTGAGACGGCTGAGGAAGTTTGGATCAAGCCCCAGAATCCTCAGGTCCTTCTACACCTGCACTGTGGAGAGCATCCTGACCGGCTGCATCACCGCCTGGTTTGGAAACAGCACCGCTGGCAACCGCAGGGTTTCTGCAAAGGGTCGTGCGAACTGCCCGCCACATTGTTGGAGGTGAGCTTCCCTCCAGGATATATACACCAGGCGGTGTACAAGGAAAGCCCGGAGGATTATCAAAGACTCCAGCCACCCGTCCCACAGACTGCTCTCTGTTGCCCTCAGGCGACGTTTCCGCAGCATCCGATCCCGCACTAGCCGACTGAGGGACAGCTTTTTCCCTCAGGCTATCAGGCTAATGAACAGTCACAAATAACTCACCTACATCACACTCCCACTCACACAACATGCCATGCACTGCACTTTAACACCGTTCAACTGACTACACGCACACACTGCACTAATCACAACCTATCTGCTATCACTGGACACCATACAATGCACATCCACGACACTGCATATGAATAATCTGTTGCACCTTTGCACATCTATCTGCTGCTCAACCAACCAATCTGCTGTTAATTTATAATCTGTTGCACCTCACATTATTACTATGCATAGACTACATTATGTATAGATACTGTACATAATGCAGATGTGCCCATACGGTGTATAATGTGTCGTTGATAATTAAGTATGTCTTTATAGTACACTATGTGTACTGAGTATATGTATGTGTATTTTGCACATTGTCTTCTGTACAGTCTGTAAATATGTACTGTCCATATGTAAATTGCTGGTGCTTTTTTGCACTGTCTGTCCATATGTAAATTGCTGTTGTTTTTTTTTGCACTGTCTGGAGCACTGTAAATGCTCCAGTGCAGTTTTTTTGCACTGTCTGTCCATATGTAAATTGTCTGTTGCTGGTTTTTTTTTTTTTTTTTTGCACTGTCTGTCCATAGGTAAATTGTCTGTTGTTTTTTTTTTGCACTGTCTGTCCATAGGTAAATTGTCTGTTGTTTTTTTTGCACTGTCTGTCCATATGTAAATTGTCTGTTGTTTTTTTTGCACTGTCTGTCCATAGGTAAATTGTCTGTTGTTTTTCTGCACTGTCTGGAGCACGCTCATAAGAATTTCACTCACCAAGGCACTTGTGCTGTGGTGATGTGACAATAAAAGTGATTTGATTTGATTTGATTTGATTTTGACCTACCATGAACCTCAAACGGGATTCACTAAGTTCCAGGGGTTTTATTAGCACAATGTAAAATGGGTATTTCTGGAGGTGTTGGGAAACCCCCCTTTCCAAAGAAAATACAAATTAATAGGTCATCGATCATGCGCAGAATGCTGTTTTTTTTTCGTGGGCATTTCCAATCCCAGGATGCAGTAACCGTCAATATCGCAATTACGTTTTACTGTAACGTTAAGTTGTAGCCAGTCTGCTTATGAAAATTAACCATGGTTTTACAACAACAATAAACAAAAACCCTGGGTTTTTGTACTTCCATGGTAACCACAAAATAATAATGGTTGTGGTAAACTAACCATAGTTTAAACGTGTTATTTGTAGTAAAACTGGTTATACAATGGTAATAAATCCGGTAAAAAAAATGTAAACATGGTTACCACACTTTTACTATAATAAACCATGATTAATTTTAGTACTGACCCAATCTTAATTAATTAATTGGTGTTTATATATATATATATATATATATATATACTGTAAATACTGTATATATCTTTCCACAATTATACTGAGTGAATCTAAAGAATAAAAAGATTGTGTAGACGAAAGTAAGAAATTCTTCCAATTAATATACTTTGTTTTTATCAGACTGGCTTCCATCAAATTTCAAAATATGTACATCATCAAACGAACACATCACAGGACTTGTTTCTTCTTCAGAAGAACTGAGACATCTACTGCAAAAGCCACAAGCGTGCATCTGGCACATCTTACACTGTTTGGTCATTTAGCATTCATATATTTACTGCATGTTTTCTCCTTATGGCAAATATTTCTGCACCTATTGCTGTATTATGGAAATATCTAGTGAATTTTATTTGCCATGATATAAAGAATTTGTCTTGTTTCAGATTCACTACAGAAAACACATTAACACAAATACAGTATAACTCTATAGAAACATATGCAATGTAAGAAGATAATATGTAGCAGAGGGTAACACTTTACAGCAATGCCTCATTTAATAAGATTAGATAAAGCATTAACTAACATGAGCTTACAGTGAGCAATAAATTAATTACTACAGTATTTATTTATATGAATAATTTCATTATTTATTAATGCTGTGCTTGTTCTATAATTTTCATTTTTTTTTATTTGAACGTTAATTGTCAGGTCTGATCAGGTCTGATGACCGTTGAGTGGAAGACTTTGAGGATAAGTCTTATTTCAATGTTTCTGTTCTCATGTCAGATGTGTATGTATGCATGTATGTACCAAGAGCTTCTTAAAAATCACAAATTCCTTGTGTGTTTGCCCACACTTGGCAAATAAAGCTGATTCTGAAAATATCTTAAAATATATATTTGATGTCAGAGGGGTTCTGTAGTGTTAAGCTCTGTCATGAATGCACTCTGCACAGCAAATGAGAGAGAGTGATAAGAGCTTGCACTAAACAAAAAACTAAAATCAGCCATACAAAAACCTCTTCCCAGGACACGTAAACTTAGCAAATAAAAGTAGCATCTCATCTCCACACTCCAGCTCAATAGGTGGCGGTATTTTACCTTTAAACTGGTTTGCCATCTGACAATAATCGCTAGATGAAGACGACACGGTCCTTTCAAACAAAGATGGCAGCGGTCGTGCCGGAGGTGTTGACGAGTAACGTTACACACGTGGAGAAAATGAAGAAGAAAAAGGTCAATATTATAATTTATTGCTTTGTCTACAGTGTTATCAGCTTTTACTGATCGGCATTCATGTCTTTGTTGATGTCGGGTGTTCACAGTAAAGATGTTGTCAAGCAAACAAAAAAAAACTCGTTTATTTCAGTGATTTTATTTACAATTATACTTTAAAAAGTTTGAAAAATCTTTTATTATTATGCCTTATAAAAAAACTAAATTAATAATACGTTTGACTACTGAAAACGCGTCTTAATTCAATGTGGAAACAGCCAAAGTTAAGTGGATGTAACCAACATTAAAAATAAAACAAACACTAATAGAAAGAAGACAACATTTGGCTGTCTGTATTTCTAAGAACTAAATTTATCTTTATTATGGACAGTCTTATTGGTTATTTACCCAACAAGGTAAACAGTCTAAATACAGTATACCAGGCAGGGACACATTTGTAATTGTTTCCAAAGAAAAACATTTGCTCCTGATTGAATAAGTAAAAAAATCTAATAAAAAAAGGATGAATTGATATGTGAAAACATTTATGAATGTGACTGGCTTTTTCTTACTCAGCCTCCAAAACGTTACTGGGAGGAAACCGAAAACACAGCCCAAAGGAGACCAGAGGAAGAACAAGGCCAAGCTGAGCAGGACCAGAATAAATCAACAGTAAAAGAAAGGTCGTCAAAAAGGAAGAAGGGTGAACGTTTGGAGGTAAGAGTACTTTCCATTCAGTTAAATATTTTGACAGTAGTTTACTAGTATCCTTGTAGATGGGAAATTCAAAAATCTGTTAAAAACTGATTTTAAAAGCATACATCAGGTATTTTAAAATGTACACCGTCACTGTGTATTTAGGTTGATTTTATATAATAAAAAATGACATGCACCATTTTTTAAACAAAACTGAAAGTTTCAGACTGAAAGTGTACCTGAAAATGTCAAATGGTGTAACTGCCATAAAATAAGAAATATTAAATATTTTATCCACCTAGATGGCATGTAAGCTTACACATAGAAATAAATACTAGATTGTATTAAAGTTATCCCTACATTTTATTGTGTTTATGTAAATTAAAAAAACATGTTATTAGGCTATACTAAAGTAGATGATTGGATTGTATTCCTCATTATTTTTCCTGTATCCACCTTTTTCTTCAACGCGGATGTAAGCCTATGGGTGAGACTTACGGTTCATTAGCAGCTATAGATAAATAACGAGAAGAATAACAACGTGCAGTAAACGGTAAAACTGTGAAACCAGTGTGTTCATAATTAAAATAATATCGTAAGACAACAGACATTTTCAATATCAAGCAGCAAAATTAACTGTTTTGTACAGCTAAAAATAGCTGGACGCGGATTAGACCATAAGCTAGACCCATAGAATTTACAAACGGCCCATTTTTACGGCAAGAAAAAGGTGGATATAATTATATTTTTATGAAAAATTCTGGTTACGCCGGTTGACGGTTTGTAAAGACCCCGACCTCCTTAGTTACTGTGACAAACATTGCTGCGGTCACACTACACATCATGTTCTCACGCAGTGAAAAATACATCGCAGAGCAAAGAGGAAACTGACAACAAGATGAGCAGGTTACTTCTGGTATCAAACAAGGTCTCAGGACTCTCAGCTTTCAAATGGTAATTTTTTTTAAAAACACGAACAATAAATACCATTTTGAGGTTCTTCAATGTGTTGTGACAGATAACTGTGTTGCCTCCGTTCGTGAACTGATCGTCTTTTCATATTTACGTAAAGCACGAAATGAACATCAGTATCTTCACTTCATGAAATCTTCACTTTGGACAACTAAACGCTGTCTAATATTAGCCAATGACCATGGGCGTAACCACCATATACATTGGGGGGATACCAATCTGTCCCCCCCAATAATAGGCCTATTATATTGTAATATGTGACATATGATATGCCCTCCTTTTATGAACCCTGGTTGTAGCCTAGTGGATATGTTGTTATTTCCGATTTACTTTCAATTTAGGAAAACAAGGAAACAAAACTGTGACCACCCCTCGATTGTACACTTGGTTGAGCCCGTAACGCCGCTCGCGGCATCGTTTGAAAACCGCTCAGTCCGACTGTCACTGGTGCTTAAATGAAATGAAGGTAGGAGTTAAAGAAAGAAGCAGGACGAACAGGCGGACTTTTCGCCTTTTTTTCAGACGGTAAGCAAGTAGACACCTAAAAAGTAGTGCCATGGTCAAAAATACATGGCAATTTTTGAATAAATGTGAAAAATATCACGTTTAAATGGCTCAGTATTATAGCAAGGTTTCTAGCATGATACCCTGAAAATAGGCTGAATAATGAACTGCTGGAGTCACAGACCAAGGAGTTCCCGCACTTCCCACTCCATTGATAAGCCTCTATTCATTCATTGATGGCCTGGCCTGTTTGTTTTTACGATCTGATCCGCGACTGAACTTAAAAAAAAATATCTGGGGGAGGGCTCACATTTGGACCCCCCCAATATCTATACCATGGTTACGCCCCTGCCAATGACTAATATATTCTTAGATCCTACTCCCCAGTAGTAATAATATTACTAAAATATAGTAGTTTTTCAATAATTTAGAAAAATACAGTGATATTCATTTTTGATCATAGGACTTCCTTATCTTACTGGAGGTCCTGTGGCAGCCAACAACAGCACAGCTTAACCCTCCGCACATTTTTATATTAAGTTATATTGGAAAAGTTTGAATTCAGTCTATCTTTTGCCCCGTTTTAAAATGGATTTCTATGGAGACCGGCCGTAGCTGTCAGGCAAGATGGCAGATAGTAGCGGCTGCACATAATATTTGTGATTGGTCAGATGGCCTGTCAATCAAGCTCCATGTGAATGGCCAAATTGAGCTGACCATGTCAGCCTAATGCTATTCAGGGTTCCCACTAGGGCTGAACGATTTTAGAAAATAATTTAATTGCGAAATGCTTTTTTTGCATATATATAATGTGATTTTAATATACTATTTTTTATTTTTTTAAGCTCTTCATATTCATTATTAATCAAAGACATGCAATAAATCATTGTATAGTATGCAGTGTTGGGCACGTTACTTAAAAAAAAAAAAAAAAGTAATTTGTTATATTACTAGTTTCTTCTCACAAATACTAACCGAGTTACATCGTTATAAAATAAACTAATTACCAGGAAATGTAACTATTGTTACTTTAAAAAAAAGTTCAAATATGTCAAATAACTCGGATGCCCCAATATTAAACATGTTAAATGAATTAAATTGTCACCAAATAGAATAAATTATTATTATAAAACATTACACTAATCTACACTATTTTAATGTTTCTTTGGGACAGTGTGAGAGACACCTATCAAATTAAATTGATTATTTCAGTCAAACATTATAATATAATATTATGATAATTTAGTGTTATATGATGATAGAATTTTATAATAACCATGTATGAATGCATATTTGTCATGTTGCCTCAACTTGGTGCTTAAGATATTGTTTGTCATTTAGTGTTTCTATAAAAAAAGGGGGAAAAACCTACAAATAATACTGATAAGATGACAAAACTACCACGAATTCTACTATTAATAACATATAAAATGCACTAGGGATTATTGCGCTGCTGGGTTCATTAATATTAATCAGGTCGTCTGCATTCGCTCGAACTGATTCGCTGAAATCAAAACAGGGATGATGATAGGTGAGCACTGGCCAATGAGATTGCCGTTTGCGCATTAGCTCCGCCCACTACAGGAGAACCCGGCATTTCTTAAAAGCTGAAGACTTCCAAACGAACTCCGTTATTTTGACAGGAAAGTACAACAAAGCATATCATTTACATGTAGCACGTCCATTCCGCATGTTATGAAAGACCGCATGGACACGAAAACAACCTGTGGTAAACTGCGGACTTCGCAACATAGCAGCGTGCTAACATGTTGTTTCCTCTGAAGACTGCTTAGATGTGTTTGACTTGAAGCAGCGCTGCTAGACCGATCGCTGTGTGTCATCAAAGTACCGCGAGAGATATAAGAGAGCGGACGTCTCCTAATGCTTTCTCTCGCCGTACTTAGATATCATACGCTCGTCATACATTACTCTCGTGTGTCACGTGACCATATAATCGCAGCCTCTGCAGTTGAAATATCGCGATATTATCGCAAATGCAATTAATCGTTCAGCACAAGTTCCCTCGGGTCATGGAATTTCTGGAATATCATGGAATTTTAAAAGGTTTATTCCAGACACCGACAAAAAAATATATAAAATTCTATTTCTTCAAAGTCATGGAATATCTAAATTGAGTTTCTCTCTGCGTCTGAATGGGCAAATGCATACAAAAGGATAAAAATACCCACCTTGGCAAGTAACTTTGTAGCTTTAACAATGATTAATCTATATGTTTTACAGTAGAGTACATGTGCACCTGATCGAACGGCCATTTTTTTGTTTTATTTAAAGCATCTTCTCTTCCGTGCTTGCACTGCAATCATTTTCCCAAATGCCATTTGTATGTAAATATTCTGTTATTATTATAATTGGTCTGTAAACCATTAGGCCAGAGACGCTGAAGACGGAAGCAAAGAGGAGAAAATACCATATCAGGCAGAACAAGATCACTGTTTACGATGCACAAAATATAGGAATCCTATTGCATTTTACATGAATGTGCTGTTTTCAGAAAATTTTACATGGCGTTATCTTTTCATCTTACTTCTTTATGATGCATTTAAATGAGTGTTAAAGGGGTCATATAATGCTTTTTTTAAAGATCATTATTTTGTGTATTTGGTATAACAGAATGTGTTGACATGCTCTAATGTTCAAAAAACACATTATTTTTCAAATACTGTACATTATTGTAGATGCTCTATGCGCTGCCTCTCTCAAACGCTTCGGTTTCTACAAAGCCCCTCCTTCTGACAAGCACAGTCTGCTCTGATTGGCCAACTGGCACAGTGCATTGTGATTGGCCAAACACCACACGCATGAGTCGGAAATGTAACGGCCCTTCCCATAATCACAAGCTTCAGCTTTCAAATTAAATATAAAGACAGTTAATAGTGTCCTTAGTTTTACCATCAGTTTAAGCCTGAGAGGGGAACAGAGTCACGTGACAGACACAGTGATGATGCTCGCATGTGTTTGCAGTACACAAGCTGCGGTTGTGTGGCCGTGTCTCCCTCTCTCAAATTTCTTATATTTGGATGGTAAAATAATGTAATTTAAAATGAACCTTTATTATTGTTATCTCAAAAAATAGCTATTAATCAATTTAGCCAACATCAAGTCAACATTCTAACTTAAGAAATTGTTTTAATTGCACTTTTTATTTTAACATTTCATTTGAATGGTTTTGCTTCAATTGTCTGGCCTGATTTGACTAAATTTGATAGCCCTTCTCTTGTTGCTAATTTAGAAAAAGGACTCTTTTCCTGGTGAGGCTCCTATACCACATAAGCAACTCCAGAAGTTTCAGAGAGGAGAGAAATGTATAGTGGTAAGTCCAAATTCTACATAAATAAAAAAAATTATACTTACGATGTTGCCAAATTGTTTTCTTGTATATTTGTAATATTTCTGTTTTGAGTTCATTTGGCATGTAGAAACGGATGCAAATCCCTGAACAAAACATTTTAAGATCTGTTTAACAATCTGCCCTGAGTTTGAGAGTTTTTATTAAAGCAAACTTTAAAACACCAACCAATGCTTTTTTTTAATTGCTGGAAATAAAATACCATTGTAATGGTATCTTTAACCAGTGGTATATCTCAATATCAAAGAAACAAATAAATATTTTACCTTAACATGTTTTGATAACCAGAACTGGTGACAAGAACATGATTTACATGATTTATATTCACCTCTGTTGCAACAGTTTTGAAGTGTATGAAATGACTGTACCCATATGTACAAGTCATTGGTGTTTGGTGATAAGTTTGTGGCTCATTTAAAGTCACACCAGAGGTGTTCAGCTGCTTTCTGCAGACCAGTCAAGGTCTTCCACACTGACTGAATCATCATTTCTCTTTGATCCTTGTCTTATACAAAGAGACATTGTCATGTTAGAATAGAAAAGAGTCCTGTCCAAACTAATGCTATAAAATTAGAAGCACACAATTCCCTAGAATATCATTATATGCTCAAACATTAAGATTTGTACTCATGGAAATTACTAAAGTAGTCAAACATTTAATTTAAAGGGGTGACCCAATTTTTTGGCAATATAGTGTATATGGAAATGGCATAATATATAAGCCTTTCTAGTCTTCAGTTTGTTTGGTCACTTAATTTTTTTTCATACACCAAACTTCAAACCCAATAATGCCATTGTTTCTTGCGTCATGGATGTGAGCACACAAGTGCATTATAAAAATGCAAACACATTTTATTTCCTTGTGCAATGTCTTGGGGGTAAAACCTGACCTGAACACAATTTTAGCATATTTTGAGATTCACCCAAATAACATTATCTGATTCATTACAAGTACTGCTTTTCATGTTTTCAAGTTCTTTTACTCTGTTTTATGTGTCAGCCCGCAGGAGCCCGTGCAAGGCTGAAAGAAGCCATTACGTTCTCGGAGGCCATGTCTGAGCACGCTCAGAAACAGGCTGCAAGATATGATCTTTTACTTCCAGAGGATGCTGGGTAATGCAGTTCACATTGTCATGCTTTTTTGTTCATCTGCCACGTTGACTGTAAACCCTCAGAAGTATTAAAAGAATAGTTCAACAAAAAAATATTAATTATTACATCACCTTCATATAATTTCAAATTACTTTCTTACATGTAACACAAAATGAGAATGAGATTGTGAATGCCCAAGCTGCTCTATTTCTATACAATAAAAGCCAATGTGGACTGTGATTGTTAATATAAGCACAAGAAAAGTAATCCATGTGACTTTTGTGCTATATTTCAAGTAGCGTTCGACCGATATGGATTTTTTGATTGGTGATGCTGATGTCTTAGACAGCAGGGGCACACTGTTTAATATAAAGATAGCAAAAATATATTTATAACCGTTTGTGAATTATTGTTATTTATTTTTTTTAAACATTGTTGTAAACTCCCCTGTCAGGGTTCAATTCAAAAAGAGGAATGCTCACACAGTGCGCATTTGTATGCAGTCAACAAATGCACACTGCTTTGTATACCTTTACTTTGTTTAAAAGTTCTGCGTAATAATTTATTAGTCAGAACTGTTTAACAGAGACATTAGACTAATGAAGACAGTGAATGGGAGCTCCATGCTGGTGTTCTCGTCAAAATAACATATTGGCCAAACAAAAAAGTAATAGCCAATATATCTGCTATATCTTGTTTTAAAATATATTGATATGTCTTACAGTGTTTCTAGATGTGTTCCACACATAAAGAAGTTCTGGTTAAAACAATGCTGCGTTCTCTTGGTACACCTGTATACGGAACCAGTTTTTATTGCAAATATGTACATTTACACCCCTAGTAAGTAGTCATAGTAACTTATTCTCTGAACATTATGCCCCAGGGTTAAGTTTACTTCAGAAGTATCCAGCGCATTTCTTTTATTTATAAATTCAGTAGGATATTTTCTAGAAAATGTGTTTTGATAAATAAACTACAGCCGTATTATCTTTTCAAGTGCAGACTGTTATTGCAGTTTTATTTTACCGTATATGTTTAGCATCAAACGTCTCAATACCCGCTAATAAAAAGTTTGTTAATTAACCAAGAGTTTGGGGTTTATGTGATGTAAGGTTAACCTGCTTTCTGGACTCTCGCCCCAAAAGCCTTGCACATTCAAATATTGCATAGAAAAGATCAGCTTGGACATTTAGTAAAACTACTGCTTGTGTGTTAAACTATTCTTATTGTAATCATCTTGATTAGTAAACACAAACATAGAGCTCATAACTGTCTGTCTGTCTGTCTGTCATCAGGCTCCTGGAAGGAGATGAGGATGAAGAGACAAATACAATCTCTCAAGATGACATAGCAGATGCAGTTGACATCACTTCTGGATCAAAGGTGACTGTCAACGATTTATTTTGAACACTCCTGTGTATTATTAGCCTTAGTGGATTTTGTAGAGCTTGAAAATCAATATGTTGACATTAACCAGGTGTCAATATCCCCTTTCACACCATTAAGAGATCATAAACAGGGCTTTTTCAATTATTAGAAGTTGTCTCATTACCAGTAAATGAACAGCATATTGCTGTGTTTGATCAAGACATGTGATACTATTGTACCATGTCTCGTGTTATTAAGAGCAAAAACATGTTCTGTGTAATCACCCCTGTACGGCTGTCACTCAGATGTCAAAAATGCTGTCAAATTGGGCAGTAGATGAAAGTAAAGCTCTACTCATCCAGGTAGATGAAGAAAATGGTGCAGCATAATTTCCGATGATTAACATCACAGTGCTTTGATTCTGATGTATAATGGTCTGGAACTGGTATAAAGATGGTTCGCTGTTGTGTTAGCAGTATATGTATATGGTGTATTTACCAGAGAAGTCAGCCAGGTAATTTTTTGCTAATTTATTGGGTTTAATGTGTGAAAGGGGCTAATACATGTCACAGATTCATTTTAGCATTAATATGTGACCCTGGCCCTCAAAACCAGTCATAAGTGTACATTTTTTCTTAAATTTAGATGTATACATCATTGAAAGCTGAATCAATTCGCTTTCCATTGATGTATGGTTTGTTAGAATCTGACAATATTTGGAATCTGAGGGTGCAAAAAAATCAAAATACTGATAAAATTGCCTTTAAATTTGTTCAAATGAAGTTCTTAGCCATGCATATTACTAATCAAAAATTAAGTTTTCATATATTTATGGTAGGACATTTACAAAATATCTTTATGGAACAAGATCTTTACTTAATATAGTAATGATTTTTGGCATAAAATAAAAATTTATAATTTTGACCCATACACCATATTTTTGTCTATTGCTACAAATGTACCCCAGCGACAGACCTTACCAACTATGTGTTTTTATGTCCTGAAGGAGTCTGTGTGTGATTAATTGTATTTTGCATGTTCCACTTTCTCTCTCCCTACAGTACTTCAACTTGCATCTTTCCCAGTTTGGCCCATATAGGCTTGACTACAGCAGAACTGGACGGTATGTGCTAAAGAATTATATATTTATTAAAACAGACAATTGTAGTTACAGCATATTACAAATATACCATCACTTTAATATTATAGAAGACATTTGAACTTTCTGCTTGATACGTCAGTTCAGAATGGATGGATTAATAGATGTATTGTCAGGTTCAAGGTAGGGCTGTGACGATAACCGCATTACCGCTTCACCGCGGTAATGAGATGCACCAGCGTGTTGAGGTCATCACCGTCATCACCGCACTGTTTTTCGTGGGATCCGACCAAATGTCTTGCAACGGGAATAAAACACGGTAACGGTCGGTAACTCTGGTGTAATTTGAACGGGAGTGGGCGGTCTAACAATCTCCGTTCCCGACATCCTTTCAGAACAGCATATCTGTGTGTTTTACTCCCTCTTACCGCTCACGCTGCACGCACGCATCAGTGCTTCTGTGTCATGTGTTTTATTGCGCAGTGCGCAGCATGTGCATAACGCCACCCTGACAGAACAGGCGATCTGCATGTGCATATAGGCGAACAAGGCAGTCGCCTCGGCAGCAACACTCTGGTCAGGGGCAAAGGGACAGATATTTGTAGTTTATCTTTTGGGCATTCGTTATCACTGCTTAGTTATTCTACATCTAAATTAACTTTGCTTCATAGTAATGCCGCTCGCGCCGCCCCCAACTGGCGTCATCAATAGGCTACTACATGCAAAACATTATAATGTTCATTCATAAATGTCATCAAATCGAATAAAACTATCCAGACATGAATTCCTTTTGCTGCTGGTGCTGTCTGATGAGTTTTAAAGCCAGACTACGCTTCTAAAAGGTAAGAGTATAGCCTAATGTATGTGTGTGAGAGAGAAAGCGCGGTGGAGATAATAAGTGTAATATTATCTATTAAATAGGCTTACGTACACCCAAAACCGTGTTTTGCTGTGTTTTAGCCAAGTGGAATACTCAATATTTAGCGTTTATCTAGGCAGTGTTTAATTTGTGTAATAAAGCGGAGTGATCGATCCGGCATCAGAGGATGGAGAGGTAACGGATAATTCGCGCAATCACACCGTTGACCCTCTTAAGTGATTACCAGCTTGCATCAGTTGCTTTTATTGTGTGCATATACTCTAAAAATCACGGTTATTTTATTAAACATTTTTTGTAATGTTTGGGTAGTTTTTTGTAACCCATATCCTATATGACAGTCCAGAGTCTGCGTTTGCTTTGAGTGCAGATATTTTGCCTTCTTCGGTGAAATTAGTTCTCAGTGCCACTTTCTTTATTTGTCAAATATAGGTTTGTTTCATGTAATCTATAAAACAGTAAACGATTTTATTTTATGCAAAGCAAACCAAGTCACCTAAACGAGCCACATCAGGGTTTTTGCGACTATGGAATGTTTTATTTTTACTTCTAAAATGCTTGTTAAACTAATTTAAAATAAGAAATGTTGTATACATGTTTAAGCGGTGAAATATGTTGTATTAAGAACTGTATTTGACAAAAATAAAGGCACTAAGACAAGAAAGAAAGAAGAAGAATAAAAACAATGACAAGCTCAGACAAAACGAAACCAATAGCGACTATATAAAATAATCAAATTAATAATTTTCTAATCTCAGCATGCTTTAATTTAGTGTCGCTAGTGGTTTGCGTCAATAAGTTTAAATTAAAATGTCTTTGGTCTGTGCTCTGGAAGTGTTCTGTTAATTCTGCTAAACTTTAATTACTACAACTCAAATTAAAACCGAAACTAACCTGTGTAGGGTAGAAAACTCCACTAAATAAAAACTACACTAAAATTAACCAAATTATAAAAAAATAAAAACGAAACTTACATTTTTAGCGAAAATTGAAAGCAATATTAAAATAAAAACGAATTTAAAAATGCAAAACTACAATAACCCTGACACAAACCTATTTCACTGGAGGAAGAGGATCTGTCAGATGAGATGATCGGAGTTCGGAGGTGCTGATCCGGACCGGGTCTGTTCAGATAAAGCCCTGACTGCTAATAGCACATGCCCGTGCTTGCTTTTATTTTAATGTAGTTGTTAATAAACAAATTATCCAATCTTTCACTTGCATCTTTAAAATCGTATTTGAGTGAAGTGGGGGAGGCATGGCAGGGTTTTGCCCAGAGCCCCGTCGATGAGTGACAGAGCAGAATAAGGATGAAGCTTCGCTAAGTGTGGATTCTTCAACTGCGACTGCAAAATGGTCAGTTTACTGCGAAGAAACCCATGTCAGGCTAATCTGACTCGGGACATTCTTCTCAGGGAAGTTAAATTGTTTGGTTTCATGAAAAAGAGATTTAATTTTGCAATGTCTAAGCCAACGGTTTTGTTCATATTTTACATATAAATTTAAATGACAGATGTCTTTTTTTTCTGCGACACTTTTCCGTGTTGACAGCAAAAGGTTAAACAAATTTAGTATTTTGACAAGAAGAATAAAAATAACAAACATGCTATTTTTACATTTTTGTACAAACTGGTCTACAGTATTATAATTTTTTTCTCTCTGCGACACTTATTATTACGTTGACAGCAAAATGTAAAACTAATTTGATTCTGGACAAGACGAATAAAATAAATAGCCTACAATAAAATAATTTTTGTGCAGACTACATTTTTATTTGTTATCTCTCTCTTTCAGTAGAGGAAATGTCATTGTGAGATTCTGGAAACGAGATATATTTCGCGGGAACGGTCGGGTCGGGAAGAAGAAAAAACATATTTTATTTTGCACTTTAAAAAGGTTGTTATTATAAATGTAGCCTAACGAATAGTCAAATAATATTAATTACATCCTAATTTGCTGTTACAACCTATCCGTTTCAACAAACACCGTTTTCAACAAGTTGTGTTTGGACAAGTGCGTTTATATCCACGGACTCTTACCCGAAAAACAATGTCTAAAGAAATATGAATCGAAGTTCAGCACAAATCACCAGAACAAAGCCTGGAGCATGTTAAGCTCGCTTGTTGTTTCTGCAGCTTGCTCAGGTTGTTATTCTTTTAATAATTTGTACAAAGAATGGGTTACAAACGATGACAAAGACTGTTCCATAATTCCTATTAAACTCAGAAGATATTGAAGAAAAAAAACAAAGTTATAGAGATTAATATTATTTTGTTATTATTGTTAATTTAATTAGCTGTTTTAAGAATAAAGGCACGACTTTATTATTATTCATTTCCATGTTCATTTACAAGCTGCATGCGTTCTTGATCAAGTCATTCAGGGCTCTACTCATTCTTCCCACTGGTCGCAACTTTATCTTTTGATACAACATTATGATAAAAGTTAATCAGCATGCATTGATTAATCTAGTTTATAGCTATATGGTAACGAAAGTGTTTAACATTCAACCCGTTCTTTTCATCAGTATTATTTGTGTCACCTTCTCTGGTTTAAGAAGCAGTCTTTTACTTTAGTTTGAAAACCAAATCCTCCAGTGTGTTGAGCTTAGTCCGGCTGCGTGCACCTTCGCGCTCGTGCTGATGCAGTGAGTGTAGCTCCACCCACGAAGCGCTCGCACTAAAATTGCATCTCTTCACGTGATCAGTGAAATCTGACTCCTGCTACAATGTGCTGTGGCTCTGCAGCGTGCAGGCGCGACTTGCACAAGTGCGACCACGTCACATTTGTTTACTGGGGTAGTGCGATTAACCGCCAAACCGCGATATTTGTTGCTGCTTCACCGCGGTAAGGAAAAATCCAATACCGTCACAGCCCTAGTTCAAGGGTCAGTAACAAATAAGAACCTTTTTTGAAATCAAGTGTTAAACATGTAAATTTTTCAGTGTTCTTTTGGTGAAAACCTTTCTATGTATTTATAGAAATTAAAAACACCGGTGGATTATATAATAACTAGTGATCGACCGATATTGATTTTTTATAACCGATACAAATGTACCCGATAACTGATATGCCAATTAACCAATGCATGTTAATATACCCGATAACTGATATGCAGAACCGATATTTATTTACTGTTATAAAGTAAATAAATAACTGAGTGAAGTCCATTCTTCACTTTGGTTTTTCCTCCTTTCAGTCACCTTAACAACAACAACAAAACTGTTGAAAATTATCATTATTTCATGTAAAATTTAATCTTCAAATTACAACAATAAAAACATTTTATTTATAAAAATCATAAACAACACTGATATTAACAATAAGCAAAAGAATGTCTAATGTTTTCAAATGGAGAAATGGACTTGTAACCCGAGGTTGTGGGTTCAAATCTCGGCTCCAGCAGGAATTGTCCATGACTGAGGTGAGACCCTTGAGCAAGGCACCAAACCCCAAACTGTTCCCCGGGCGCCACAGTGTCGGCTGTCCACTGCTCCAGGTGTGTGTGCACTTGGATGGGTTAAATACAGAGAACACATTTCACTGCTGGTTATACTCTGTATAATTTTGTATGTGACAAATCAAAAAAAAAATGTAATAATATTTTAAATAACATTTTAAAATGCTTAAATATCTGGAAAAATATCGGTCGATCAATAATAATAACTAATTGTTTTTTGTCAAATGTTCCTCAACAAAGCTCAGGGATTTGTTAAAATCGAATATTTACTCGTTTGCATTGAGAGAGAATTTATACTGTCAACATTATTTTGTTTATAGTCCACATTTACACATCTTAACCCAATTTGCCCCTTTTATCATCATTGTTTTGCTACATTGTTTTTTTTCGTTCTCAATGTATATTGTTTGTGTAATAATATCCTGACAGTTGGTTTTGTTTGCACTTTGTTTGGATTATACTCAGTCTTTACACATTCTGTACACCTTCTGTATTATACATTTTGGAGCCTAATAATTGCATTTTGAAACCATTATAAATGTTAACAAAAATTCCTGTGGTTAGATATTTTTATTGACAGACCTTTTTTTCAATCCCGTATATCACTGTTTTCTTGTTCAAAAATTTAAAATCCAAAACATCTCAGGACATTCACACCAGGACACCTTGGGCATCTTAATCCAGACACTGAAAATTAATTATAGGGAAAGGTTTATTGAAATCATTGCATGAATTGCATTTTCATTGTATTTATTAAAAAAATGACAGAGCCATAAAAATGTATTTATCTGCAACAGGCATCTGCTAGTGGGTGGAAAGAAAGGTCATGTGGCCTGCTTCGACTGGCAAACCAAAGACCTCATGTGTGAGATGAATGTCATGGAAACCGTGAATGATGTCAAGTGAGTGCACATTCATTAACACATATCTTTTGATTTTCTTCACGTTGTAGCAGCCATTATCATTGAAAGTCCTAGCTGTCAAATTCTGTCAGTTGTATTATGAAATTCGGTTTAATATAGTGTGGCAGACATTTTAGCATAAAATGAACAAGAACAAACATGAGAATGTATGTTAAAAGATAAGAGCACAACTTACTGAAATGCATCATGTCTCATGCAATCTCTCAATCTGTTTAACTGCGGGAAGACGCCAGTGAAACCGTTTGAGAGGAATGTCATGCAGCGTTGCATTTAACTAAGAAAAGTAATTCATTAATAAACATGTTATTCACTTAGGGTGAATCCCATTTCTATGTCTTACCCCTTACCCTTAGTTTAGCGCGTTCACGTGAGAGTAAGGGCTGTCCCAATTCTCGTTTTGATCAAGGGGAAGGGGTAGATACCTCTTAAAACCAAGCATTTTTGCTTACTTGAAACCAAGGGGCACCCAGAACACACTGCGGCCAGATCATCCAGAGAGTCCTATAATATTATGTAATAATGTAATATTTTCGGCTTAAATAATTTATGTAAAAATTACGACAGTCTTGTTTTGTGCTCTACACAGTCCTGTACATATATATTTACAACCATGTTCTTAATTTAAACGCGTTTTTTAAATCACTAGTTTTCCACACTAACGTTACATTGCTGATTTGCACAACAGTCCCGCATTTCTCTGACTAGAGAAAACATCACAAAACCCACGCGATCGACAAACACACACTTTTAGACGGAGAGTTTGCAATCAATACTTGTCGCCTCTGGTGACGTAGCAGCACGCTAGCGACGATGTATGATGACGTAACCGTAACCAAGTGGTGTCTCGTTTCATAGGGGTATGTTTTCACCCCTAGCACTTACCACTCTGTTTCGAGGGACAAGGGCTAGGGGTAAGACGAAGGGGTAGGGGAAGGGGTAAGACAGAGAAATGGGATTCACCCTTAAGCTTGGGCTCCACTTAACAGCTAACATTATTAAACTGGTCTCAATGCATTTAAAAACTGTGTCCAGTGATTGGAGCAGATTCTAGTCTTTGGCAGTCAGAGAGGAACACAAATCTAATAAGAGTCTGTCCACTGCACAACACACTTAACAACTACTGTGAGTTATAGCCGGACACTTTCTGACCAAAATCACAACTCAAATGAGCAAGATCGAAACATCAATGGCAGCAGACAGCTGGCAAGGTATTTTGCTTTGCAATTTGTGCAGAAAAATCCCATTGTATCGTTTACCCGCACTCCCACTACACCGCAGACAACACAGGTTTTATTTCCTTATTGAAACGTTTTATTGGATTATTGAATACTGATTATATTTTACTTTACTCGTTCTTCAGTATTTAATGTATATTTGATTACATCCAACATAAGAACAAGTTTTAATGACAGCCACCATTAAAATGTTTGTATAAAAAATAAAAGGACTGGAGTAGAAACACTGTTATTGCTATTATGTGCAATTTAAATGTTTGTATGCAAGTTGTACATTTTAACCTTTGATATTATAGTAGAGTACTGACAGATCCCCCTATAAAGTTCACAGCATTTTTACTGAGAAAGATGTACATGATTTGTGCCTGATACATATGCAAATTAAGTCAAATCAAATCGAATAAAGATCAAATTGTGTGCATGTCATGATATATTGGTATCAATCAATATTGCAACTTAACTCTGTGCCATTTCTGCTTCCGTTACCCACTCTCTGCGTGAGAGTCATCAGTGAACTTCAAAGAAACTGACTAGCCCTTGTCTTGCTACACAAATGCTAAGCCAGGCGGAACAGGCTGTGGTTCCTTGAGAAACATTTCAAACGTTCATTCCTTGAGAAAAATGTTTTATTTGATGGTCCAGCTGAGAGTCAGCCTAGTTTTATTTTATTTTTATTTTTTTAAGTTTCAAATACATTATTTAGGGTTTTTATCACAATGCCTCCCTATCCTTCACCCCTGTGCTTTAGTAAGGAGTAATTCTTATTTAAATCTCACTCTGCACTCTTCGTTCTAACTCCAGGTGGCTTCATACAGAGGCCATGTTTGCTGTGGCACAGAAGAGATGGCTCTATATCTATGACTCTAAAGGTGTGGAGCTCCACTGTGTGAAGAAATTCAATGACGTCTTAAGAATGCAGTTTCTGCCCTACCACTTCCTACTCGCCACAGCGGTGCGTCAACAAGTGCTTTTGGCAAAACTTTGAACGTTAAGTTTTTAACTCTGCAGCCAAGTCCAAATATAAATGAGAAGTGACAGTAATTAAAAAAGTTCTGTTTGTTAGTGTCGTCCTGTCAATATACAGCTTATCAACATTGTTTGCTATAGTAACTGATATAGTACTGGGGAGTAGGGCTGTCAAAAAACAAAAACGAATTTCGAATATTTGTCGAATTTAAAATAAAAATACAAAATTTTGTGTCCGTCAGGCAGCTTGGCACACAAAATGCGATGACGAGGTGTCGTTGCATTTTAATGATTTTTTTTTTGTGGATGTGGATAAGATGTTGTTTACCTCAAAACTGAAACCAAGCCGTTTGCACAAAAAGCATATTTATTGCATTTTCTAGAGGGACATTTAACATTTATCACTCGCGTCTCACACAAGAGAGCCCAAAGACATGTCAAATGAATGTAAGTTCAACTTAAAAACAACAACATGTAGCCTAATTACTAGATTAAGAAATTAGCTTGCTAGCGAACGTGCATATTTACAGCATAAACATGATGATATGTTGCAAACATGATTAAATGTTAATAAAAGAGGTGTATTAGCAATGATGAATCTTTGAGTTTAAAGCGGCTCTGACAGAAATGCTGTGTGCCGCTGACAGAGACGTGCTGTTTGAGCTATGTGCTCTTTCCCTAAATGCATAACTTAATTTTCACAGGTATTTTCTCCATCTGTAAATGTTAGAAAGCCATGGAAATATTTCAGTGCACAAGCTTCTGCTTTGAGATTCTCCACTGAATTCACAGACTTGGTTCTGAACGCATGCGCGCCAAACACAGTGGAATGAAACAGGAGCACATAATAACTCTGATTAAAATATACATTTTGCGGAAATGTTTGTAGTTGGACATTTTAAATCTACAAGTGTATTTGTATGATAGCACTAACTGTAAAGTGACTGTAATGGGGTAATCAAAATAGGCTTTTTACTCAATTAGCCTAGACTGTGCTTTTTTAGTTTAGTAAATGTAACTTTGCTTTAAAATCATTATTTTAGTTTTTAGATCGAAATGTTAGAATGTAATGTGATTTAAAAAAAAATTGCACATTATATATGCCTACATGGTTACATTCATTTTATTTATTTGTTTAATCCAAATACAAAATACAGAGATATGTACAGTATACCGCAAATCAGCCAAAAAATACAGAGATATGTATTTCTGCTCATATTGCCCAGCCCTACTTTGAAGAAGTGTGCATTTGGTAATATTTTGCTCGATGCGCCCTCTTGTGGCCTCAGGAGAGAAGCTAAAAGCTTTTTTGTCCCTAGCTGAATTTATTCCTTTTAAATTCGAATATAATTAGAATTTTGATATTTATTATAAAATTCTAACTTAGTTCCCTTTCGAGCTGTCACGAGACATCACGGAGAATTCTCCGTTATGGGAACTCCTTCCCTTTAACCTTTCCTGAAGTCCTATTGGCTCACGCCAGTCCAGATGACTGGCCAATTGTCGCAAAGCATGCAAATATGACGCGAGCTCGAGACAGTATAAATGCGATGCCCGCGACAATTACATCAGAATCTTCTACTTCACGTTGAATTTGATGGCTACAGTTTGCAAGATCTGCGCGGGACCAATCGAACTGCTGGATCATCACCTTCACTGCGTCGCCTGCCTGGGCCTGGCCCACGCCGAGGCGGCGCTGGACGAGTCCGACTGCGGACATTGCGCGGACCTATCGTGCTCCGGGCCCGCCGCGATATGGTTCGCAGCCTATTCGGGGTGGGGCCGGAGCACGATAGGTCCGCGCAATGTCCGCAGTCCCTCTCCTGGCGGCGGGAGCACCGTCTTGCCGTGCCGCCGAACCCAACGGTCGCCCCATTCCCCGGTTTCCTTTCCCGAGGACTGTTTCTGCCCCCCTTCCAACATCGAGGGGTTCGTATCCTTTGGCCACGAGGAGGGGGATGACGCCATGTCCATCTCGGCCTTGGAGAAAGAGGATTGGGCGGGATCGGAGCCCGATCAATTAGACAGCTCAGAGCCTTCAGACCTCCAAGAGGAGCTCATGAGGGTTCTGTCTAAGGCTGTACAGGAGTTGGAGCTTACCTGGAGTCCTCCAGAAGAGCCTGTCAGGAGTAAGCTTGACTCGTGGTACTTCAGGTCCACACGCAAAGCTGACTCGAGGGCGTCGGTTCCTTTATTCCCCGACGTACACGAGCAGCTGGTGAAGACGTGGTCTGCGCCCCAATCGGCGCGCGTCCACTCTAACACACAGGCCATGTTCTCCCACGTGGATGGAGCGGAGGCCCACGGATATGTGTGCTCTCCCCCCCGTCGAGGAGACCATTGCTGCACACCTGTGTCCTGCAGCAGCAAAGACCCTAGGCTCAGACATCAGCCTTCCCTCGAAGCCGTGCAGGACCACCGCCCACTTCGCTAATAAAGCGTATGCCTCTGATGGTGAGGCGGCGTCCGCGTTGCACGCCATGGCAGTGCTGCAGGTGTTTCAAGCAAAACTCCTGCAAGCAACGGAGGGCGGAGGAGAGGAGGAGAGCGCGAGAGCAGCCCAGCTCCCAAGCGCCAAAAGTTCAGTTGCTCAAATGTTTGTGTGTTGGGTGTTCATTCAATAAAAATTCATACATTCTCACAAAAAGAGCTTTCTCCTCCTCACTCAATAAATGCGGCTCCCCTTGCCCCGCCTCAGAGCAGTGCAGGTCCGCCGCCCACACAGGTTATAGCTGCGCATCCAACGACCAAGCCGCTAAAGCCGCTATGTCAGTTCACTGAGCGTGGAAAGTTATTCGGGAATCTCGCGTTGGCTACTCAGCGTGATAGGCGGGATATACTCTTCAATTCAGACGCAGACCACCCGCTTTCAATGGCGTGGTGCAGTCTCTAACATCGCATCGAAATGCCCAGGCTCTGAGACAAGAGATAGGCTGTCTGCTCGAGAAAGGAGCAGTAGAGCGAGTCCCACCAAATGAGCTGGAGAGCGGTTTTTACAGCCACTATTTCGTGGTACCCAAGAGGGATGGGGGGCTCCGCCCAATTCTAGATCTCAGACCCATCAACAGAGCGCTTTGCAAACGTCCATTCAGGATGATAACGCTGAAACAGATCCTGGCGCAAATTCGCCCCGGGGACTGGTTTGCGTCTGTGGATTTGAAGGACGCGTACTTTCACATTCAGATAGCACCGCATCACAGACGGTTTCTGAGGTTTGCTTTCGAGGGCACAGCGTACCAATACTCTGTTCTCCCGTTCGGGCTGGCTTTGGCCCCGCGCACATTTTCAAAGTGCGTGGATGCAGCACTTTCCCCCCTCAGGGCGAGCGGGATGCGCATCCTCAACTATCTGGACGATTGGCTGATTTCAGCTCAGTCCCGGGACACGCTACTCAGCCACATAGACTCGATGCTTATTCACTTGGAGTCCCTAGGGCTATGTGTAAACAGGCGAAAGAGCATTCTCGCCCCGAGTCAGTCCATTACATATCTGGGAGTTTGCATGGACTCCCTGGAAATGAGAGCCCGCCTCTCGCGGGAACGCGTGGCGGCCATTTTGTCTTACCTGCGCCACTTCAGAGAAGGCAGCTCTGTTCATTTGAAGAAATTTCAGAGGCTGCTGGGACTCATGGCTTCAGCTTCGGCAGTATGTCATCTGGGCTTATTACACATGCGACCACTGCAGCTATGGCTGAAATCTCGAGTCCCCTGGACAGCATGGACTTCGGGACGTTTGAGTATCGCGGTCACCTGCGGCTGCATCGAAGCTCTAGCCCCGTGGCGCAACCCGGATCTCTTCAGCCGGGGAGTCCCCCTGGGTTTGGTGACTTCACGCGTGGTGGTCACAACAGACGCATCGACGCTCGGCTGGGGAGCGGTGTGCGAGGGAATGCCAGCTTCGGGACTGTGGTCGGAACCTCAGACCCGATGGCACATAAACCGCTTGGAACTGGAAGCAGTCTTTTTAGCTCTAAAGGAGTTTCGGGCACAACTGGAACGGCAGCATGTACTGATTCGCACCAACAACACGTCCGTGGTTTCAGACATAAATCGCCAGGGCGGCATTCGCTCCAGGGCTTTGTGCGAGCAGGCAGCGATTTTACTGCTATGGGCGGACTCGCCTTCTCCATCAGAGCAACGCACATCCCGGTCTCTTGAATCGCGGGTGGAAATGCTTCGAGGAGGAGAATTCCTCAAGGAATGGAGGTTACACCGAGTCGGTTCAGATGAAACGGGAAAGCGGAGGTGGATTTATTCGCTACGAGCGAGAATGCACACTGCCCGTTGTTCTTCTCCCTGTCCCACTCCCTGCTGAAAGGGGACGCGCTCACAGCGCACTGGCCAGCAGCCAGGCTTTATGCGTTTCCTCCGATCAAAATATTGCCTCTGGTGTTATGCAAGATCAGGGAGGAGCTAGCGTCAGTGATACTCATAGCCCCGAACTGGCCGAACCAGCCTTGGTTTCCAGACCTGACAGAGCTGTTGATAGCACCTCCCTGGCCGATTCCGGTTAGGAGGGACATGCTATCCCAGGCAGACGGCTCGGTGTGGCACCCGAACCCGGAACTATGGAGCCTTCATGTGTGGCTGCTTCAGGGTTGTCAGAGGAGCTAAATACATTACAGTCTCGCGTGATCGACACACTCACGGAAGCGCGAGCACCCTCTACAAGACGTTTGTATGCCTTAAAATGGGTAGTGTTTGTGAAATGGTGCCATCAGGCTCATATCGACCCAGTTACTTGCACCGTGTCGGATGTTCTGAGTTTCCTGCAATACAGGCTGGATAGTGGATCGTTACCTTCGACACTGAAAGTCTATGTGGCAGCCATTGCCGCGTTTCGTTCCCCGCAGGGCGGACAGTCGATCGGCAGAAACGCCATGGTGGTGAGTTTTCTTAAGGGAGCGAAGACTACCTCCGAGACCACCTTCAGTCCCCGCCCTGGGACCTAGAGGTGAGTATTAAGAGTACTCTTCTCAGCCACCATTTGAGCCTTTAACATCCGTGGGTTTGAAGGGTTGTCTCTTAAAACTACACTCCTTCTTGCACTCGCTTCAGCTAGCGCATAGGGGATTTGCGCTTTTCTGTGGACAGTGACTGTATTCGCTTGGACCCGGTGACTGCAGCGTCACTCTCCGGCCGAGAATGGGATCGTGCCTAAATCACTATCTACCCCCTTCAAAGGCGCAGACTGTTTCTCTGTCTGCCCTATCTTCGAGTCAACAGCCTCGCGTGAAGCAGGCGCTCAGACTTCGGTGTGCCCTGTCAGGGCTTTGAGGATTTACATCGACCGTTCGGCCAGCTTTCGACAATCTGACCAACTATTCGTGTGTTATGGTGGTTGTGCGAGAGGCGGGCCGTTTCAAAACAGAGGCTTTCCCACTGGATCGTAGACGCTATTACGGCTGCTTATACGAGCCAAGGTTTGGAATGTCCTTTGCACATTAGGGGCATTCAACAAGGGCTATTGCTTCCTCGTGGGCTTGGTCGAGGTATGTCTATTCGAGATATATGCGTTGCAGCCAGCTGGTCTTCTCAGAATACTTTCGCCAGGTTTTACAAGCTGGACGTTCAGTCCTTTGCCTCCCAAGTGCTGTCGGTGAGTGGCTGATGCATGTTTTGCTACATCGTTATGTGTGTGCTGCTGTCTCGCACAGTAAGTTATTACTCTGCATGACCCTCTTACCAATATGGTTGTTCTGCCCTGTACTCAGTGCAGATTCCTGTATTTCGTGTTTGATTCTCTAGTGCTACCATTATCATGCTAGGTTGTGTTTTGCTGCTAACACAGTTATCTCTGTGCAGCTCCTTACAGTGTTTCGTTGCGCAAGTTTGCCCTGTTTTCAGCGCAGCCGACGTTATTTCTATCCAGATATGCAAATTTCGTATACCTTGGGTTTAGACGCTTATTGGCTTACTGCCACCTATCAGCTGTGAGCTCGCCTAACAGCGTCACTATTGGTGGGAATTATGTATGTGCGTATTCTATCTTCACTGAGTGTGTGTCTGGTACAGGCTTCGTAGCCTCTCTCACGGCGGGATTGAATATCATTCCCATAACGGAGAATTCTCCGTGATGTCTCGTGACAGCTCGAAAGGGAACGCTCTGGTTACTATGGTAACCTCGGTTCCCTGAGAGCGGGAACGAGACATCACGGTAGTCGCCGTGCTCGCTGCTCTCCAGCCTAACGGTGTTCAGTATCCGATTATGATGTAATTGTTGCGGGCATCGCATTTATACTGTCTCGAGCTCGTCATATTTGCATGCTTTGCGACAATTGGCCAGTCATCTGGACTGGCGTGAGCCAATAGGACTTCAGGAAAGGTTGAAGGGAAGGAGTTCCCATAACGGAGAATTCTCTGTGATGTCTCGTTCCCGCTCTCAGGGAACCAAGGTTACCATAGTAACCGGAGCGTTTTCCAGCCAATTTGACAGCCCTACTGGGGAGTAGCTGTGTTAGTGTAGAAAGAGTGGCTTTTAGTCATGTACCTCACCCTGTAATTAAGTAACTTCTGTAGCAGAATCAGTACTTTACATATACAACAACAACAAAAAAAAATTTACTCAAAACCAATGATCTGATTGACTTCAATTTTAGCATGCAGTGTCTTTGTCTGAATGATCATATTATCATAATCAATTATGAAATATATCTTGAGATGCATGGCTTTTGATTGCAATATGGGGGAAAAAAAACGAAAGAAAAACAGTCCTTTGACATTTTAATTGGATTGACAAATGGGGAAAAAATAATTAAACCACCAAGAAATGGGAAAAAAAGAAACAATCAAGAAAAGCAATTGGCAATGCTTTTTTTGTCTTTGAAAAATATTTATTAATTCACTATTCTGTTTTACAGCATAAACTGAATAGATGATTTAAAAAGTGGTTAGTTTTTTTGGTTTGAATTATTGAATTTAGTGTTACTTATTCAACTTTTTTAGGGTTACACATGAAAAGCCCAAGTGTTTGTGAATGAAAAATTAATTACTTTCCCAATTGTATCTCAATATAATTTCACCTTTCAGAGTTCCACAGGGTTTCTGCAATATCTGGATGTATCGGTTGGTAAAGAGGTTGCCGCCATCTGCACAAAAACTGGACGGCTAGACGTGATGGCACAGAATCCCCATAATGCAGTAATTCACCTGGGCCACCCAAACGGCACCATTAGTCTGTGGTCGCCCAACCAGAAAGAGCCACTTGCAAAGATGTTGTGTCATCGGGGAGCTGTTCGTTCCTTAACTGTGGATAAAACTGGCACGTGAGTATCACAAAGTACTGCGGGGGTTCACTTTAGTACCTGATTTAAGGAATTAAACCAGCAGTCTCCGAGGGATGTTACAGTAGAGCTGATGGATGACTAACCCCCACCCACCATTAGGGCTGGTGATTTTATTGATTAACTCTAATGTGTAGGTTAGGTCGACTTGTTTGAATGAAAATCTGTTTAACATCCGCCAACGCCCTCTGGGCTCCGTAGTTCTGAATGGGCTCAGCCCTCCCCCCACACTTTTGTCATATAGGGTTGGGCTGATAGACGATAGGTGTGTTCAGCTTGAAGCAGCGCTGCGCAGATTGATCACTGTGTGATATCAAAGTACCGCAAGAGCAATAAAAGAGCACACGGATCCTTATGCTTTTGAATCGCTCTCGTGATGTACTTTGATGTCACACAGTGATCATTCTGCTCAACGCCGCTTCAAGTCAAACACATCATCGTCCATCGCCGATGGCTGATAGACATCACAGTGTTGAGCCGGCATTGTAATTCCCCCCACAATCAGTCGCATCCCAATACCGTGTTCGGAAAGAAAATTACATGTTTTTTGAGAGTGCTTAAACTCGCGCTAGACTTAAGTCAGTCATAATGTTGACAATGTAAGTTCTTAAGTTAAGTTATTTGCTCACATTCTCTGTATTCGCGTTTTAAAAATAACTGTGGAAGGTACAGATAATAATGAAAAATTATCCATTACCTCATAATTGAACATCCTCATCCATCCACCGTCATCCAGCTTTGCCGTTGTTATTGTTGCGACCTCTAGTGGCGAAAACTTTCATACTGTATATTTAAAACTATGGAGCGTAGGGCTGCACGATATATTGTATGTGATAGATATGCACATCTCGTCAGTAAAGACGGTTATGTGATTAGCTGTAAATCTCCATCAGCTGTTTTCAAATGGAGCGGCATTTAATACACAGAATTAATTAATACACAATTGCTACGCAATTCGCGCTCAGAATCGCAGATGAATCGCATGCGATAGTGAACGTGAGATTGCGTACCTTGTCAGCGATCTACGGCTCTGTGTATTAAATGCCGCTCCATTTGAAAACAGCTGATGGAGATTTACGGCTAATCACAGAACCGCCTTTACTGACGAGATGCGCATAACTATCGCATGCAAAATATCGTGCAGCCCTAATGGAGCGTAGTACTCACCCCACATTTTACAAGATTAGATGTTTGTCAGTGGTGCTCAGGATCTGCAAATCATTCGTCATCTTCCCGCCAAAAAATAACTTGCTGTCACTAAAAGTCACTGATATTTAATGCTGTTGAATGTTTTGTTTGCACTTTATCAGAACTACCTCCAACCTACTGAATATACTTTTGTTTAAAAAAAAAACTTAGCAAAAAGGTCACATAATTTTATGTTTTATGTTGTTACATTTGATGTTATGTTACATTTTCAGTTTACTATGGCAGGGCCGCCATCTTGTATTTTGGCTTGATGTTTCTGATTGCACTTTAACCCAGATCAAATCCCAGAAGGGAAAATAAAATAAAAACAAAATAAATTTAAAACTTGCCATATCGCCCAGCCCTACCCACCATTAATCCTGACACCTCTGAGCCTGTAAGCTCTTCAATCGTGAATCATGGCTCGAGTTTGGCAATTTTTCAGAACAAACAAAAAATCCCGGTGTGAACATTACTTAAAAACAGAGACATTAATTTAGTATTATTCATACTTGTAGATGAAGATTGTTGGTAGTTATGTGATTTGGGCTTTGGCTCTTCTGCGTGTTTAAATAAAATGTTTTGAGGTGACTAAGGACATCAAAACTAGGGCTGGATGATATTGGAAAAGACTGACATTTCATGATATTTAGATTTTCTGAGATTATTGCAATATGACTGAAAACTAGAATTTTCACCAGATTGAATAGTTTAATTTGGATAGAATGACTCTCTACTTAGTAGGGTGATTCTTTTGGGAAGTGCATTTACATAGAAAGCTGAATAAATACATACATACAAAAGGTTTTTACTTGTCCTGTCAAAAATTTTACTGGCCCAGCCACACAAAAAACAGCAAATACATTTCTATCAATACATGCAATTTCTTAGACATGAACAAACCATGATTTAATTTAACTCTCAGAATGAGTCTTCAATGCAGCTATGAGACTAATTAAACCATTTATATATATCAAGGATATATCAAGGATAGATTGATATCAATAATTTATAAATCACAACCAAACATCACATACTTCCTATAAACTACCTATGTATTTTATGCTATAATTCATCCATGTGCCAAAAAGTTATAAAAACAAACATTACATTCTAAAAAATACAGCTAAGGATATAACTGTAAAATGGAAGTTATTCACTATGTAAAACATTTCTTTAAAAATAAGAAAAGCAAGCACCTGTGAAAGCCCCATACAAGCAATCAATGTTAAACTATATGCTAATGAGTTTGTTTGAAATGCTTCATACATTTTTTATGTTTTGGATAACTTGTGTTGTGCACACTTCCTGCTGCAGCTCATTCTGTCATCATTTTGTCCAAATGCATTCTTCACTGCTGTAAAGTGACTGTCAGATGGTTTCAGTGTCAACTCTATCAGTGTTTTTTATTTTTGTTAATTTTGTTGCAGTCCTAGATCATATCTTACATTCCCTTTATTGCAGGTACATGGTGACGTCAGGTCTGGACAGGAAGTTAAAGGTGTATGATATCAGAGCTTTTAAACCTCTTCACTCCTGTTTCCAACCTGCTGGAGCCTCTTGCTTATCTCTAAGCCAGAGAGGACTACTCAGTGCTGCTACTGGAGATATTGTACAGGTAATGTACACACAAGTTACATTTTCTGGATAAACATTTGTTGTTGTTGCTTGCAAAGAGCATAAATGGAGAATCAAAATGTTCTCGATATTTACACAAAGACAGGTTAAAAGAGGTTAAGGGATTTACACAAAAAGAGGTTAAAAGATCTACACAAAGAGTTTTCTCTACAGTATAAACATACTGCACGTTTCAGAACTCAAAACTAACTCTGCAGCAGAGGTGGAAAGTAACGAATTACATGTACTCGCGTTACAGTAATTGAGTAGCTTTTTTGTGTACTTTTACTTTTTAAAGTAATTTTTTAAATATGTAATTTTACTTTTACTTAAGTATATTTTGTTTGAAGTATTGTACTTCGCTACATTTTAAAACACATTAATTACTGAGTAAAAAAATAAATAAATCGCTCCCTGGAAACTACTGCAGTAAATAATTGGCAGGAGAACAAACTGGCGCTAAAATCACAAGAAAGATGCAGACGGACTAGACAGGCGTTATGGTGCAGACCCAGCTGAAAACCAAACCCCGTTGTATTCTGCTGAAGTTGAACTCGAAGGAAATGAAGTGAATCCCTGGCCATATTCATGCTCTATTATGCAGTGTAAGCTGTGTTTGCCTCGGGAGACTGAACTAGCAGCTTATAACATCTCGACATCAACCCTTCGCAAGCATGTAGAGGTAAGGTAAATAAGGCATTGTTGCATTGGTGGTTAAAATGAAGCTTTTACGGTTTAGCAAAAGGTTGTGCACAAATTAGCCAAACAGACAGTGGTGCAGGGTGTGCGAAAATATAGTAATTTTTGTTTTAACGATTTGACATTATCAGTATTTTGCCAAAAACCAAACAAAACACTCGAAACAGTGTGCCGTGAAATCTAGTAGATTAGACTAGTCCACGTGCATATGGAGTGCTTTCTTTCACTGCGTGATTCAGTCTGTTAAAATGCGTTTAGAATGATCACAAAATTGAATATATAGGGGTAAAAATGTATATATTTATATCATTTCATATAGTAAATCAACATCCCACGAAGAGTGCCGTTTTTTCTCCACAAATCAGCATGATTACACAGGCCTGTAGATTTTGTTTAATTAAGAGACTTGCGTTTTAGACACCATATTGCCTGTTTTTGCTCTATTTCGACAACAAAAATAATTCCAAACACAGCCACCATACACAGTTTTGCGTCTCTGACTCTGAGCAATGACGGTGAATTCATTGAATTAACCGTTTAAATGATTCTGTTCAATTGCAATGATTCACTTATCAGTGACTTGCTGACACCTACTGGTGGTTTTAATTTAACATTTTAAAGTAACTTTTTTTTTATATATATAATTTCAAATGAGTATTCAATATTTGTGACCCTGGAGCACAAAACCTTAAGTCTTAAGTCGCTGGGGTATATTTGTAGCAATAGCCAACAATACATTGTATGGGTCAAAATGATACATTTTTCTTTTATGCCAAAAATCATTAGGATATTAAGTAAAGATCATGTTCAATGAAGATATTTTGTAAATTTCCTACTGTACTGTAAATATATATATCAAAAAAAAAATTTTTATAAGTTATATGCATTGCTAAGAACTTCATTTGGACAACTTTAAAGGAGATTTTCTCAATATTTGTATTTTCTTGCACCCTCAGATTCCAGATTATCAAATAGTTGTATCTTGGCCAAATATTGTCCTATCATAACAAACCATATATCAATGGAAATATTATTTATTCATCTTTCAGATAATGTATAAATCTCAATTTAGGAAAATTTACCCTTATGACTGGTTTTGTGGTCCAGGGTCATATTTTATGTCTTATTTATATCTAAACATTATTTCTGCATTTGTAACTGCAGGCTAAATGCATTCAATGTCAGTGTAAATACATCTATGCCACTTCAGATGAAGCTTCTGTGTTTCCTCTGCATTGCAAAGAGGAATTTTGTTGATACTGATTTAATTTGCCTGGTAACAGCCCAAATGTGTTGTTATTCTAAATAACTGATTCCTTTAATTAAAAACACCTAGTTTGAGATTTATAGGCCTATCCAAGGTGTGTCAAACTCAGTTCCTGGAGGGCCACAGCCCTAAATAGTTTAGTTCCAACCCTGCTCCAATACACACACCATGTAGTTTTCAAATAAGCCTAAATGATTAGTTTAGCTGGATAATGTGTTTAATTAGGGTTATAAACAGGGCAGGGCTGTGGCCCTCCGGGAACTGAATTTGACACCCTTGGTCTATCCCATTTTTCGTCCCTCCCACTTAATGTAACTAAGTAATTTTAAATGAGCTACTTTTTACTTTTACTTGTAGATTTTTAGACTGGTACTTTTACTTGTACTTAAGTACAATTTCATTAATGTAATGGTACTTTTACTTGAGTAGAATATTTTCGTACTCTTTCCACCTCTGCTCTGCAGTGTAAAATAAGAATTATTATTTTCTACCTGCATCTCCAAAAACTTTGCATAGCCTTTCTAAAAATCTGAATTTTTTAATAAGAAATGTCCTTTTTAGACTAGGCAGGTAAGTGCATTTATTTTTAATCTTACAATGTGTTTGTAATAAACATCAAACCAGTGTTTAATGCTTTTGTATCATTGTTTGAGTGTTGTTAATACAATCAGAGTACAAGCAGTATTTTTGTTATGTGACATAATGCTTTGAAAACGATATACCTTAAATTTAGCAAGCAAAAGCAATTGCCATGCTGAAAAAGACTTGAAGTCGTGGTTGCGTTGTTTCAATTTCTTACTCTGGCTCAGACATATACGGCTCTATCATAGTGATTGCCATCTGGAGTATCAAAACATGACATGCTGTAAAGGAGGGCATGAAAACGGTGCAATGAGGTTAGCCAATCACAGTAGTAGTTGAACTCCGTGTTTTTCACCGATTGAGATGAGGAAATGTTTTTTGGTGCAAACTGCATTTCATGACCACTTGAACCCATCCCTGAAATCAGACCGGTACCATTTCATTGTAATCATACCAAAACAGAGGCAGTGGGAAATTAATGCTTCACAACTGGCATTAACCTTTCAGGGATATTTCCCCAAAAAATATAAATCGTCATGTACTCTAGGGCTGTGCAATTAATCGAAATTCAGTTTCGATTTCGGCCTCCGAAGATTATGAAAATATAATAATCGAGATAAAACGATTACTGCGCCCCATTCTGCCCCCTTTCCAGCAGTGTGCTTTCACTCCTCCATAAAAGCCCATTTTCACGTGTAAATCAATATAATCAAGCAACATGACTTTTGCAAAATTGGACGTACTTGAGTTGTTAAAGTTGATTAGATTTATTAATGTTTTTAAAAGCGTGAAAGAGAACTTACACTGTTCTTCAGGAGGATTACGGTGTATATGCTCAGAGACCGAACACAACACTGACATGAAGTCATCTTTTAGCTGAATGTATGCGGTCAAATACACTCGAAAATGTGTCAATGCGGTGCTTAGTGTTTATTAAGGTAAACCCTCATCAGTTATGTAATAAATTAATGTAAACAGATGAGAATGAAAATGCTTTTGTAAAAGTAAATTGGATAAGTGCGGGCTATATTCCTGTTGCCGACTGTGGGCTTAATATTAATCAAAAGACAAAATAACACACTGCTGTTCATAAAGGTCTTTAGCTTTAATGAGAAACAAAGGAAGTTTAATTCTTACAGTGAAGACTATGCTGTTTTATTTTACATTTGCTTATAACATTTCTGTAGGCTGTTAACTGAATACTTTAGACTTGCATAATTATTATAATTATTTTGGCTATATGGCCCACTAATAATTGTGATAAATAATCGTGATTACAATATTGACCAAAATAATCATGATTATGCTTTTGTCATAATCGAGCAGCCCTGATGTACTTGCTCTACTGAGCACAAAAGAAGATATTATGTAGAAAGTTGGTAACCAAACTGTGCTTTGGAAGTCAATAGCTACTGTCAACTGTTTGGTTACCAACATGCTTCAAAATATCTTCTTTTGTGTTTAACAGAAGAAAGAGACTTGTTCAGGTTTCTGACAACTTGAGGATGGGTTAATGATGACAGATTTTTCATTTTTGGGTGACCATTTATCTCTAATTTACTTAAGCCAGCACAGTACTCAACTTAAGATAGAAAAATAACAAAAGTTTGGGATCAGTAAAATGTTTTGTTTTTTAATGGAGTATATTCTCGTCACGGCTGTATTTATTCAATCAAAAATACAGAATAAACAGTAATATTGTGCAATCTTATTGCAATTCCTAAAATTGGTTTCCTATTTTAATATACTTTAAAATATAATTTATTTCTGTGATGCAGCGCTGCATTTTCAGCATCATTACTCCAGTCTTCAGTGTCACATGATCCTTCAGAAATAATTATAATATGCTGATTTATTATGAGTGTTGAAAGTGTTGTGCAGCTTCATATTGTTTTTTTGGAACGCGATACTTTTGTCTTTGATTCTTTGATGAATACAACGGTAAAAAGAGCAGCATTTGTTCAAAATAGAAATGTTTTTTTTCTGACAATATAAGTCTTTACTATAAATGTTTATTAATTAAACACATCTCTCCTGAATAAAAGTTTTTATTTTAATTTTTTTTAGAATAATATTATTTACCCCAAACATTTGAATAGCATTGTATATTGTAACACAACACTTTAAAAAAAAAAAATGCTGTTCTTTTCAACTTATTAATCGGAATCTAAAAACAAAAAAATTACAGGTCCCAAAAAAACATGAAGCAGCACAACGGTTTCCAACATTGATGATAAATCAGCACGTTAGAATTATTTCTGAAGGATCATGTGACACTGAAGACTGGAGTAATGATGCTGAAAATTCATCGCTGCGTCAAATAAATAAATTATATTTTAAAGTATATTCAAGTATAAATTGCAATAATATTTCACAAAATAACAGTTTTTTTTCTGTAGTTTTTATCAAATAGATATTTGAAGTTCTTTATTTGAAGCACTATTCTACAAGAAAGGTAACTTACTGAAAAGGTTTTAGTGCTTAAAGTGCTTCACTGAGCTGAGATTTAAACTTAAAACATCTCAAGATAAATGAAATAAAAATAAAATCTAAATTAAGTGTTTTAAGGGCGTCAAACTGAACATCTCATTGGCTCAGTGTCTTATGGACTATCCCCCATTACAGTCACATGCCCCTCGGATGGCCAACTCCTGTAGTCTGTCCTTCTTGATCTTTGGCCTCGGCTAAACCATCTGGCCACACTCTCTCTAGCATCAACATCTTCCAGACTTGACCCCTTTACACTGATTCTTATCAGATCTTCCACTGTGTCTGAATGAAGAGATGCTCTAGTGCAGTGCTTCTCAAACCCCCCCTGAACCAATAAAGAAATCTTGCGCCCCTATCCCACCTCAGACTACCAAATAATTTCACTAAACATTATGAAAAAAATTAAATAAAGTATTTACAGAAAAGAAACCTGTTCTGTTCTGTCTAATGGTCTCTCTGTGCTCATACTGTATTTTAATGCAGCCAAATTCTCAATAAAACTGTTTTACTTTATATATTTTACTGTTTCTATTGTCAGTCAATGGGATAAATATGAAATAGTGACTGAAACACAGCCCTTTAAGAATACATAACCAGCTCTCCCTTTCAAGAAGCTAGTCTGCACAAAAATCCTAATTTATAATTTTATTGAGCCATTGTCTGATAGAATCAAATAATACACACAATACAAAGACAATTCCTGTGCTGTGATTTCGGCTATATTTGCATGTAAACTTAGAGAAGCAATAATATATATTTTAAATGAACATGCTGCTTCTCTTAGACGCTCACTGAACAGAGCAGATGCAGAGAAAGAGCTGCGTGTGTGCTGATCTCGCACCGTTGCGGCAGTACCAATGATCAGAGACTCGCTAAAGTTTGTCCAAGAAGTCGCTAGATTTGTCACTATTCGCTATGGGGGTCTGAAAAGGCGCTAAATCTAGCAACAAAGTCGCTAAGTTGGCAACACTGCGTGCATCTCTACTCACCTCTCTCTCTGTCTGACTGCAGCAGCACACGTGACGCCTTTTCAAACGTACACACACGTACAGGAATATCTGGACTACGGCCAATCAGAGGAGGGGGGTCCGCCTTTCACTATCTCTGATTGGTTTAGACCACGATATGGGCCTAATGTGTGTCTGTTGTTGAACCACAGGGAGACTTTCAGAGTCGTGGAGACTGAGAGACTTTTTTTTTTCTCGAACAAGTGGGACCTCAGATTTCTTTTTAGTCGCACCATTGAGAAATTAGGTTCGCACTCTAGAGCCCTGATATATATTGTATGTATGTGTGTGTATTTTATACATGTATGTCACGCACAACCATCTCTAGGGTTTACAGAGTATGGTCCGAAAAAGAGAGAATATCCAGTGAGTGGCAGTTGTGTGGACGAAAACACCTTTTTGATGTCAGAGGTGAATGGGCAGACTGGTTAGAGATGGTAGAAAGGCAACAGTAACTTAAATAACCATTCGTTACAACCAAGGTATGCAGAATACCATCTCTGAACACACAACACGTCGAACCCTGAAGCCCATCTGGGCTACAGCAGCAGAAGACCACACCGGGTGCCGCTCCTGTCAGCTAAGAACAGGACACGGAGGCTACAATTCACACAGGCTCACCAAAATTGGACAATAGAAGATTGGAAAAACATTGCCTGGTCTGATGAGTCTAGATTTCTGCTGCGACATTCAGATGGTAGGGTCAGAATTTGGCGTAAAGAACATGAAAGCATGGATCCATCCTGCGTTGTCTAAACGGTTCAGGCTGCTGGTGGTGGTGTAATGGTGTGGGGGATATTTTCTTGGCACACTTTGGGCCCCTTAGTACCGATTGAGCATCATTTAAACGCCACAGCCTACCTGAGTATTGTTGACCATGTCCATCCCTTTATGACTTCAGTGTACACATCTTCTGATGCTACTTCCAGCAGGATCATGCACCATGTCACAAAGCTCGAATCATCTCAGACTGGTTTCTTGAACAACAATGAGTTCACTTTACTGAAATGGCCTCCACATTTACCAGATATCAATCCAATAGAGCACCTTTGGGATGTGGTGGAACGGGAGATTCACTTCATGGATTTGCAGCCGACAAATCTGCAGCAACTGTGTGATGCTATCATGTCAATATGGACCAACATCTCTGAGGAATGTTTCCAACACCTTGTTGAATCTATGCCACGAAGAATTAAGGCAGTTCTGAAGGCAAAAGGGGGTTCTACCAAGGTGTACATAATAAAGTGGCCAGTGAGTGTATATATTGTTTGAAATGTTACAAATGGACAAAGCATAAAGTACATCACATGTATGCTTTTTCTCCTGAAGATGCACACGAGTTCCTGTTAAGAATACTTAGAAGTTTCGTACACAGCAATGGAATATTATAATTTACGATATTGTTAATTAGTTACAATAACTGTTATTATACTGTTATTACTATTATAATAACAGCTGTTTGTTTGTATCCATAGGTTTATCAAAACGTTTTGGGAAGCAGTCCTGTCTCCAAACCCTACATGGCTCACCGCCTTCGAGGGCAAATTTGGGGTCTTGCATACTGCCCCTTTGAAGATGTTCTGGGAATTGGACATGGAGAGGGCTTTACCAGCATGATTGTACCAGGTAAGACAGGAATACATGTTCACACAAAGGACATGGTCACTCCTTCGTACCAGGAGTCTGTATAGTCAGTTGTGTTTCATGGATGATGGACAAATGAGCTAGTTCCAAAACCCAGTGAGGTACCTGCATATAGTGCAAGACCTGTTCACACTGCCAGTGAAACACCAACTAATGATCCCATTTGTTTTCAATAGACACAAACGACTTTGGCAATTGCTGTCAGGATCTAGGCGAGTCCAATGACATGACAATTGTTTAACTTAATGCAAATAAGCAGCAGCTTTCAGGATTTAAGTCTGTAAAACATGTGATCCATCAGATAATCACGGTTTCTGTTTGCCTTGAATTGCAGCAGAAAGTAAAAAATTCATAAAGGGCTTTAAATGTTGCAGGCATTGCTAAAAATGTATGTCTTTTCTTTTCTTGATTTCCAATACAAACATTTAAACATCCTTAATTAAAAATACATTTACTTCAGATGCAAAATTATATGAAGTCTTGTTTTCTGAGGAACTGGACAAAATTAAGTGGTTTTAAAGACGAACAAACGTGTCAATAAATACTTGTTTTAATTTTTATAAGCTTACAACAAACTGTTGCTAGCTAAATATTTAGTCTGGTTGTTGAAGAGAATTTGGTATATTTAAACTTGAGTATTTTGACAATACTGTATTCGAATCGCTTCTGGCATATTTTATGCGACTGGGTGGACATGTTAAGTTTTGGCCATGCAAGTAAGCAAACTCATATAAAGAAAATGTGTCAATTGAAAAGTCACCAACTTATTCACCTCAGCCGTTGAAATTCCCGCCACTGAAGAGACAAAAAAAACTGTTGTCCTGATGTCACTAAAGGGGATGGCCTTTTGTTAAAGAGGCGGTTCCGCCAATACGACCGGGTGGACAACCATTCAAGTAGGGGTCGACCGATATGTGTTTTTCAGGGCCGATACCGATTATTACAGATCAAGTAGACCGATAACCGATATTTTGAACCGATATCGTGTCTGGTGTAAAATGAAAATGAATGCCAAAATTAATAATAACAAGAGCTCTGACAAAAAACGTTCTTTAAATGCTTTTAAACATGTCTTTAATTCTGAAAACTGTTAATAACAACAAAATTAAATAAACAGTAATATTAATAATATTAATAATAACATAAGTACAGAGATCACCCAGAAGCATTCTGTAAACATTTTGTAAAACTTAAAGTAAACGATTTAGCGTGTGTGATTATTCTCAACAAAAGTTGTAATAATTGTTGTAGTTGTATTACGTATACAGTAATATATTCGGCTAAACCGAACTTATATTTTGACAGGTTGCCATGAGGACCTTTTAAGTTTGTGTAGCCTATATATGATATGACGATCGCTTTACTCAAATGAAACCGTCAAATGCTCATGAAGTGACTCTGCGCAGTTCTGGGGATGTTGTTCATGTATTTATGTCCTCATTTAGTGAGACGGCAGATGCTGAAGTCACCTGCGAACGTCCACGTGCGCAGTATGTTCAGTATGTGTGTGTGCAGTAAATGAAACCGCATCGCCTGTGTCATTCATTAACAGAGATGCAGAACATGCAGGATTCATATTTAAAGTGTTTTTGCGGCTTAATATTTATAGATACTAGTCCATAGCGCGAGTCGATTTAAGTGTACTGACCTACTTTTGATTAATTCATCCAAACTTCGACACATTCCATGACATTCCGCGTTATACGGTAAATTCCATTATATGACTGCATTCCGCGATTCCGCCCGCATTTTCCGCATCGCGGACATCATAGGTTATATTGAGGTGTTTTGCAACTTCAGCAACATCTGCTGCTGCTTTACCTTTGAGAGACAACTGATGCGTGATCACTGAGGCAGCTCCAGTTAGCATGTGCTTTCGGTGTGAGACTGCCTTCAGTTTTCCGCGTTGATTGGTCGGACTCGTGACTCTCTAAATCAAATCAAATCAAATCACTTTTATTGTCACATCACCACAGCACAAGTGCCTTGGTGAGTGAAATTCTTATGAGCGTGCTCCAGACAGTGCAGAAAAACAACAGACAATTTACCTATGGACAGACAGTGCAAAAAAAACAACAAACAATTTACCTATGGACAGACAGTGCAAAAAAAACAACAGACAATTTACATATGGACAGACAGAGCAAAAAACTGCACTGGAGCATTTACAGTGCTCCAGACAGTGCAAAAAAACAGCAACAGCAATTTACATATGGACAGTACATATTTACAGACTGTACAGAAGACAATGTGTAAAATACACAAACATATACTCAGTACACATAGTGTACTATAAAGACATACTTAATTATCAACGACACATTATACACCGTATGGGCACATCTGCATTATGTACAGTATCTATACATAATGTAGTCTATGCATAGTAATAATGTGAGGTGCAACAGATTATAAATTAACAGCAGATTGGTTGAGCAGCAGATAGATGTGCAAAGGTGCAACAGATTATGCATATGCAGTGTCGTGGATGTGCATTGTATGGTGTCCAGTGATAGCAGATAGGTTGTGATTAGTGCAGTGTGTGCGTGTAGTCCAGTTGAACGGTGTTAAAGTGCAGTGCATGGCATGTTGTGTGAGTGGGAGTGTGATGTAGGTGAGTTATTTCTGACTGTTCATTAGCCTGATAGCCTGAGGGAAAAAGCTGTCCCTCAGTCGGCTAGTGCGGATCGGATGCTGCGGAAACGTCGCCTGAGGGCAACAGAGAGCAGTCTGTGGGACGGGTGGCTGGAGTCTTTGATAATCCTCCGGGCTTTCCTTGTACACCGCCTGGTGTAGATATCCTGGAGGGAGGAAGCTCACCTCCAACAATGTGGCGGGCAGTTCGCACGACCCTTTGCAGAACCCCTGCGGTTGCCAGCGGTGCTGTTTCCAAACCAGGCGGTGATACAGCCGGTCAGGATGCTCTCCACAGTGCAGGTGTAGAAGGACCTGAGGATTCTGGGGCTCGTTCCAAACTTCCTCAGCCGTCTCAGGAAGAAGAGACGCTGATGTGCCTTCTTCAGCACTGCATCCGTGTGAGCAGACCATGTGAGATCCTCAGTGATGTGAACGCCGAGGAACTTAAAGCTGGTCACCCGCTCCACAGGTGTCTTGTCGATGGTGATGGTGTGTGTTCTCTGCTCTGTCTCCTGTAATCCACCACCAGCTCCTTGGTCTTGTCGATGTTGAGTGAGAGGTGGTTCTCCTGACACCATTTAGTCAGGGTACTCACCTCCTCTCTGTAGGCTCTCATCATTGTCGGTGATCAGGCCTATCACCCGTGTGTCATCAGCAAATTTGACGATGACATTGGAGCTGTGTGTAGCTGTACAGTCGTGTGTGTACAGGAGTACAGGAGTGGGCTGAGGACGCAACCCTGCGGTGCACCAGTGTTGAGGATCAGGGGAGATGATGTGTTGTTGCCCATTCTGACCACCTGACTTCTGCCTGTCAGGAAGTCCAGGATCCAGCTGCACAGAGATCTGTTCAGTCCTAGAGTCTGGAGCTTCGCAACCAGTGTGGCAGGCACTATGGTGTTAAATGCCGAACTATAATCCACGAACAGCATCCTCACATAGGTGTTCTTATTTTCCAGGTGGGAGAGAGCAGTGTGCAGGGTGAAGGCAATAGCATCGTCTGTGGAACGGTTACTGCGGTATGCAAATTGTAGTGGGTCCAGTGAAGCAGGCAGCACAGAGCAGATGTAGTCTCTGACCAGCTTCTCAAAACACTTGCTGAAGATGGGGGTCAGAGCAACGGGCCTCCAGTCGTTCAAGCATGTGATTTTATTTTTCTTCGGTATGGGTACAATGATGGATTTTTTGAAGCATGAGGGAACCACAGACAGAGAGAGGGACAGATTGAAAATATCTGTAAAAACCCCGGCTAGCTGGAAAGCGCATGCATATCATGTTCTCTACATATCAGATGAGCGGTGGGCGGAGATTGCTCTCAGAGATTGAGAGATCGCCTCACTCTCACAGAGTGTTGAGCTCAGACAGGCTGCATCGAGCCAAATAGTGCATTTAAACATTCAATACACCTGTATTATTTATTCACCAATAAATAATGTCACCTGTAAATAGTATGTTTGTTTGCATAAAAAAAAATTATCGGCAAATCTGTTTTTAAAATGGCCGATATCGATAATCGGTAACATGCTTAATATCGGCGCCGATAATCGGTCGACCCTACATTCAAGGGACATGGACAAACTCTCCTTTTTTTATTAAATAATAATATAGTTTTTATTACCAAATGATCAAGAAGAAAAGAGGAAGATTTTTTTTTTATTCGTCATATACACAATTATACAGAATATAACTAGCAGTGAAATTTGTGCTCTGCATTTAACCCACCTGGAGCAGTGGGCAGCCAATGCTGCGGCGCCCGGGTAGCAGTTGGGGTTCAAGGGTCTCACATCAGTCGTGGTATTGAAGGTGAAGAGAACGCTCGTTATTCACTCCCCCCACCGATATTTCCTGCTGGAGCCGAGATTCGAACCCGCAAGCTTGGGTTACAAGTCCGACACTATCCATAAGGCCACGACTTCCCCAATACACTCAAATTGAGTAATCTCTTATTTAACAAAATAGTAATAGGATTTTTTTTTAATCTCATTTTATGATTTGACAATATTCTAATATCATTCAGATTTAATGAGCAGTGCATGGGACAATCTCTTACACAAAACAAATCTAAAAATAAGAGCCAATTAATGCTTTTGTTAAGAATATAAAAACTTATTCTAATATAACACATCCTTTCATAGTAATTCTTAGGTTAAGTTATCATGGTAAATGAGTTATTTATGAACAGGACACCAAAAGGCACCCTACAGTGGTATTGACCCATGTGCTTATGAAATACATGTGACTGAAATTAGATTTATATTCCAGTTTTAAAAGTGCATCTAATTACAGATAGCCTAGGTGGGATTACACAAGATTTGTATTTTAAAGAAAACCAGTTGGAAGGAAGAATAATTTGCCTTTTGGGTTAAAATAATTTATTTATGTGAATGAATCGTATGACAATCAGAGATTAGACTGTACAGAAATTGAAATCGACATGCTAATACACTCATAGTCACGCAATGCTGATGTTGTTAACATTAACCTTTTGAGAACAAAGTATACCAATAATAATAATTTGCACGGTTTAATGTAATATGAGCTAACCGATCATTAGATTTAATCGCTAATTGGATTTATTGTAATGCTTTTTTCCTCAGTTGGTCAGAACAAATGTGGCAGACTTGTTCAGATGACAATATCCGGTGAAAATTATTATTTGGGTCATATATTCCAAGACAGGCTAGAATCTGTGATTCCTAAGTACAGTATTCACACCGGTGCAGGGACTGACAGCCAAACATACTCCTCAAAACAGATACATCCACGCTGGAGCCGTACCTGAGCACAACCCACGTAATGAAGATAATTCTGCAAACAGCAGCAATTGCAGGTTTTCAAACTGAGATGACGACAGAGGCTAAACTTGCAGACTGCAGTTTTAAGTAAATGTATCTTGTTTAAGAATATTTGCATTTGAAAACAAAACAAACACAATTTTTTTTCAATATAATCAGAAGGTACATTAAAAGTTGTTTCCATATTCTGGTGCTTGTGAGCAGAGCTATTCAAGTCTTTAAAGCTTTCAAGCTATTTTTTTGTAAAACAAATTAAAGTAATGAAGAGATGTTACTTTGAAGTGTTGCTAATGCAACTCATGTCTGCTCCTAGACATTTACATTCTAGATGATACATTTATATATTGTTCAATTATATTTCTTCCTTAAATTTGGCAGAGACAAAATGCAGTGTACATACTGGCACACACAACACATAATGTGCATCACCATGGAACTAGTGAATGAAAGTATATTCTTAATCTGTTTCTTTCAGTATATTGCGGGGTTGAATGTCACCAAAAATATACAGGTCACAGATCTCCTATTACTTAAAAAAGAGAGAAAAATCCCTGCTTTTTTTGTGTCTCTCCAGGTGCAGGGGAACCCAATTTTGATGCTCTTGATGCAAACCCATACCGCAGCTATAAACAGAGACAGGAGTGGGAGGTCAAGGCTCTGTTAGAGAAGGTGCAGCCTGAGCTGATAGGTTTGGACCCAGGACAGCTGAGTAAAGTAGATGAGGCCACCTTTGAGCAGAGGCACAAGGAACGAGTTGAAACATTGGTAAGTTTACTGTTGTGAAGGATAATTTTTTTTAATAATATATATATATATATATATATATATATTGAATTATATGATCTAGTTGAGGTATAATGAACTCATTTCTGATTGATTAGAGTATTACAAATTTGAAAAGTATTAATTTAAGGTACATATAGATCAAATAAAAATGTGCGAGTTAACTCATGACAATCATGCGAGTAATCGCAATTAAATATTTTAATCGATTGACAGCCCTAGTATATATATATATATATATATATACACACACATACAGGTGCTGGTCATATAATTAGAATATCATCAAAAAGTTGATTTATTTCACTAATTCCATTCAAAAAGTGAAACTTGTATAATGTATACATTCATTCCACACAGACTGATATATTTCAAGTGTTTATTTCTTTTAATTTTGATGGTTATAACTGACAACTAATGAAAACCCCAAATTCAGTATCTCAGAAAATTAGAATATTGTGAAAAGGCTCAATATTGAAGACACCTGGTGCCACACTCTAATCAGCTAATTAACTCAAAACACCTGCAAAGGCCTTTAAATGGTCTCTCAGTCTAGTTCTGTAGGCTACACAATCATGGGGAAGACTGCTGACTTGACAGTTGTCCAAAAGACGACCATTGACACCTTGCACAAGGAGGGCAAGACACAAAAGGTCATTGCAAAAGAGGCTGGCTGTTCACAGAGCTCTGTGTCCAAGCACATTAATAGAGAGGCGATGGGAAGGAAAAGATGTGGTAGAAAAAAAGTGTACAAGCAATAGGGATAACCGCACCCTGGAGAGGATTGTGAAACAAAACCCATTCAAAAATGTTGGGGAGATTCACAAAGAGTGGACTGCAGCTGGAGTCAGTGCTTCAAGAACCACTATGCACAGACGTATGCAAGACATGGGTTTCAGCTGTCGCATTCCTTGTGTCAAGCCACTCTTGAACAACAGACAGCGTCAGAAGCGTCTCGCCTGGGCTAAAGACAAAAAGGACCGGACTGCTGCTGAGTGGTCCAAAGTTATGTTCTCTGATGAAAGTACATTTTGCATTTCCTTTGGAAATCAGGGTCCCAGAGTCTGGAGGAAGAGAGGAAAGGCACAGAATCCACGTTGCTTGAGGTCCAGTGTAAAGTTTCCACAGTCAGTGATGGTTTGGGGTGCCATTTCATCTGCTGGTGTTGGTCCACTGTGTTTTCTGAGGTCCAAGGCCAACACAGCCGTATACCAGGAAGTTTTAGAGCACTTCATGCTTCCTGCTGCTGACCAACTTTATGGAGATTCAGATTTCATTTTCCAACAGGACTTGGCACCTACACACAGTGCCAAAGCTACCAGTACCTGGTTTAAGGACCATGGTATCCCTGTTCTTAATTGGCCAGCAAACTCGCCTGACCTTAACCCCATAGAAAATCTATGGGGTATTGTGAAGAGGAAGATGCGATATGCCAGACCCAACAATGCAGAAGAGCTGAAGGCCACTATCAGAGCAACCTGGGCTCTCATAACACCTGAGCAGTGCCACAGACTGATCGAGTCCATGCCACGCCGCATTGCTGCAGTAATTCAGGCAATAGGAGCCCCAACTAAGTATTGAGTGCTGTACATGCTCATACTTTTCAGTTGGCCAAGATTTCTAAAAATCCTTTCTTTGTATTGGTCTTAAGTAATATTCTAATTTTCTGAGATACTGAATTTGGGGTTTTCATTAGTTGTTAGTTATAATCATCAAAATTAAAAGAAATAAACACTTGAAATATATCAGTCTGTGTGGAATGAATGTATACATTATACAAGTTTCACTTTTTGATGATATTCTAATTATATGACCAGCACCTGTGTGTGTGTGTATATATATATATATATCTATATCTTTGTTTATATTTTTTATTTATTATTAAAGGGATACTCCACCCCAAAATGAGAATTATTTTTCTCTCCATGTCGTTCTAATACTGTAAAAGCTTTGTTCATCTTTGGAACACAATTTAAGGTATTTTGGATGAAAACCGGGAGGCTTTTGACTAGAGGTTGACCGATTGATCAATTAATTTTTTTTTTTAATGAATCAGCATCGGCCGATTGTGCTGCATATTAGGCAGATTAATATACAGGCACGTCTGCAAGCAACACGTGACGCTGCCTCGTGCGGCAAGCAGATTGCCATTCCACTGGCACAACGGATAACCCTGTGATGTCCCCTCTGCCTGCTGAAGAGAGAACTCGCTCAGCCGTCATCACTGCGCCGCGTGACGCTTCGTTCAATATTTCTCTCTATCATACTGCTCAGTTACCGCTCATGCTCACCGGAAAAGCTAAGTCCGCTCAAATAACGCACCGACAAGAAATGTCTATGTCCTGTTTGCAGTAGCGCTGCTGTGACATGCTGTGGTACAGCTAAACACCTTCACTGATCTGCTCCCTGCTATGCTCTGCTCTGCTCACATGCGCAGACTTGTTTCTTGTTCAGATGACAATATCTGGTGAAAATTATTATTTGGGTCATATATTCCAAGACAGGCTAGAATCTGTGATTCCTAAGTACAGTATTCACACCGGTGCGGGGACTGACAGCCAAACATACTCCCCAAAACAGATACATCCACGCTGGAGCCGTACCTGAGCACAACCCACGTAATGAAGATAATTCTGCAAAAAGCAGCAATTGCAGGTTTTCAAACTGAGATGACGACAGAGGCTAAACTTACAGACTGCAGTTTTAAGTAAATGTATCTTGTTTAAGAATATTTGCATTCGAAAACAAAACAATTTAACCAACTTAAGATTGATATTTAGAAATCAATCTTAAAACAATCTTAAAATCCTTACATCCTTACGTAATTAAGTACTTTTTAAAATAATCACAAATAAAAAATAAATGATCAAAACCGTTGAATGTTAAGAATTTTAAACTAATATAGCTTCAAAACATACAAGCAAGTATCAAATAATAAAGAGGAGCATAGAGGTGAGAACCAGAAAGGCGTAGGTGACATTTACCAACTTTACAGGAGAGCCAAAACAAAAAAAATTACCATAGTTTGATATGTCTTTGTGTACTGATTATAATCGTTTATAATAAACATTTTATATTCAAACCTTTTCTCATAATTAATACTTAAAAAAAAAATAACAACAAAGAAAGAAAGGAAAGAAAATAACAATAAATAAAGATAACGAGAGAAAAATAAATAACGACAATACATAATTAATATAAAATATAAAATGAAATAAATAAATAAAAATAAATAACAATAAATAAAAATAAGAGAGAAAAAGAATAACAATAAATAAAATAAGAAAAGAGAAAAATTAAAAGAATAACAATAAATAATTAATAAAAAGAGAGAAAACATTACAGGGCAGTGATACAATCAATAGAAATTATGGCTGCTTTCATAGTTATTGTTTGGGACTGACAGCAGTTGATGTGAGAGACTTGAAAGGTTTTATTCATTCAGCAGATTAAAATATATCAGCCGTTTTTAAATAAACGAGCCCAGTCGAGACTTGTCCTCCTGTCCATCACACATTAAACAACTAACAATG
>JAJHNS010000114.1:0-59807 GCA_027564155.1 Gymnocypris eckloni scoliostomus
TTGTGAAAAGAAATGTGTGTGTTTTCTGCCATCTCTTTCTCAGTGAACTTCCTGAAAAGCAACAAAACATTAACGCAAACTCTGTGAATACAGAGAGAAACACTGATATGAGAAATATATGTATATAGGAAGCTTTAAGTGCCTGTGTTTAAATAAAGTCATATCAAAAAACAAATATTCTCTGATAAAGTAATCCATATAAAACCAGCTTGAAGCCCAGTCTTTCCCGGCTGAGCTCATTATCTGTAATGTGGTCACACCTACCCTTAGCGCATACTATTCATACAGTAATCATCACGTGAGCCATGCAAAACAGTAAACGCCCACATCACCTCAGTATACAATGCAACAAGACTGAGAACACTGCGACCAATCCTTCATATAGAATCATTCCAGATCCTTCAGATTCTCAGCTCCATGTTGGTGCTTCTCTTCTCAGTTCACCACACTCGTTTTCTATAGGGTTCAGGTCAGGGAACTGGGATGGTCGTTGCAGAAGCTTGAGCTCAGTATATCATTTATATTTATTTTTTGGTGTGTGTGTGTGAGTTGATTTTGATGTTTGTTTCAGATCATTGTCTTAAAGGGAGATCCAGTCATGGCCCATTATTGGATATCTAGAAGGTAGAGGTAGTCAGGTTTTTTTTTTTTAATCTGTTTTGATAAAATCCCATGATGGCATATATCTGCTAAAAAGCTCTTTTTATTATCTGACCACAGATCCTGGTTCTGTTTGAAGTTCCAGCAGTGTATGGCAGCTGAATATGCTGGAGTTTGTGTTTGGATGAGTGCAGAGGATTTTTTATTCTTGAAACCCTCTTAAACAACTTGTTGTTTTACAGGTGCTTGCTTGCTTATGTATGTATTTGAGGCTTTCTGCCCCTAAGACTCAACTAATTTCAGCAATTTTCCAACTGTGATCCTTGAGACACACACACACATACTCTTCCAGGGAAATGTATGAAATTTCCTGTTGATTGAAACATCTTCATCATTGCCCTGATGGTGGAAATTGTAATTTTCAATGCTTTAGCTCTTTTCTTACTGCCGCTTTATATTTTCTGAATCTCAGCTATCTTTGCTGCACATCATATCAACAGTATATTTGACCCTGCACAATAAAACCAATAACAGGGGTGCATTATGTTGCAATAGCCAAAAATACACAGTGTGGGTCAAACGTATCGATTTTTCATTTATGCCAAAATTGTAATGTAAAGATCATGTTCCATGAAGGTATTTTGTAAATTGCTTACTGCAAATGCATCAAAACTTAAAGGCAATTTTCTCAATAATTTAATTTTTATCTAATTTCAAGATTCCAGATTTTCAAATAGTTGTATCTTAAATATAACAAAGCATACATCAATGGAAAGCTTATTTATTCAGCTTTCAGATGATGTATAAATAAAAAAAATACCCTTATGACTAGTTTTGAGGTCCAGGGTCACTTATTATTTGGATATACTCCAATGGTGATTAAGGTAATTTGGGCTTCGTGTTCCTTATATTTATAATCCTGTCGAACAGAAAGTCTTGGCTGGATAATTTCATGTTTTCAGTCACCCAGGCATGATTAAAATGAATGGGAACATACTTCAGAGATATTTTATTATTAAACATAATTGTTTTACTTGAATAAAAGGTTAGATTCTTGAATGAAAGATCAAAAGGATAAATGTCCCAGGCATCTTTTCTCATGTCAGCCAAGAATGATAATCAAATAAATGCAGGTCATCTAGTGTATATACTCAGATACCTGAATGAAGGACATTTATGGACTTACCATTCTGAATATCCAAAACATCAAGCAACATAGTGTGGCCATTGTATTTTTTGTTAGTGTGTGGGATGTTTTAATTAAAATGTGCTCGTTTCACATTATAATTCTCTCACAGACAGATAAGGCAGATTACGTAGTGGTCTCGATAAGCTTGTAAATGCCTGTGTTGGTTGGGATGTGAGGGTGTATGACACTCTGGAAGCTCATTAGTCCACCTGCATTATGCATGAGCACTGCTCAGTCTGGCCTATCACTCACATATCAACATCTCCATAACACACACACGCATGCACGCATGCACACACACACACACACACACACACACACGCACGCACGCACGCACGCACACACACACACACACACAGAGAGAGAGAGGTAACATAGAATAGAGTATTCAACAGAGTATTCAACTAAATGAGAGAAACAGATCAGAGACAAAGAGTTTGGGAGGAAAGGACAGGAGGAAGAGAAAAGAAAATAGGGTGAATGGAAAGAGAGAGATAAACAGAGAGAGGGAGAAAATGCATGCAACCTTTTTGAGCTTTCTATTTAGCTCTCAAAGTCAGAAAGCTCACTGAATCTTGTTAGGGAGCAGTCTTCAGTTCTTGTTCCAGGACATCAAAGCCTCAAAGGAGGGAACACATCAGCCATTTGCTGTCTCTCTCAAAGGTGCTCAGAAAGAGAAATAAGTATTTTTATGAAAGTAGTATGTTTTATGTTGCCATCCCTTAAATATATAGAACTATGAACATCACTCTTTACTGAGGTAAAGACCCATCGGGTAAGGGTCAAATTGAATATAGTTTACAGGATGTTGAATTTAAAATTCAAATGGAAAATACATTGAAATAAGTGATAATGTGTAATATTATTAAATTAAAAACAACTTTTTTTAATGAAAGTTATTTTATTCAATTTCTCCAGTCTTCAGTGCCACACATTCGTTCAGAAATCCATTCTATTATGATGATTTGTCAGGAAATTATTCTTACTATTGTTAATGTTGAAAACAAAAAGCTGCTTTATATTTTTTGGAAAGAAACCCCATACTTTGAACGGTAGTATTTATAATTTACACTGGAATTTAAAATTTAGGGAAACATGCAGAGATATTTAATTGACCAGCCTATATATAGAATAGGGTTTGGAATGAATTAGTGTTCGTGTCACAAATTTTCTATCACTCCCCTAAATGATTCAATGAAGGAGTAGCAATCTCAACTGATTGTCTGCATCATCACAGGCGGTGGCAGTCCTCTCATGAGCTCTGCTATAATGGCCTCCAGCTCTCACTTTGAATGTATTTCCCTTCAAAAAATATATAAGAAGAGCATGGAGAGTGGAAAGAGAGGCTCTTAATGTGAATCGAAAAAGGGACAGCTGTGGGAGTGACATCAAACAGCTTTTTATAGCGTCTCAAATAAAGGCCACTTGTGCCTTTATTGACAAAAGTATATTGCAGTAAAAACTACATGAAGAGTCAGAGCAGGCAGGGGATACAATTATTTGCTTATTAAAATTACACAAGGTGCTGTTTTTTTTTTAACCGGACACTATTGTGACATGATGTGTTTGCATATGTGTCATGTTTTACCTGTATAGTGAATAAATATCCTAAGCTACTGATATCTTTAAACCCTATAAAATCATGGCATTTACATTAAGAAATTGTGTTATTTTAGCTTTTTCCATTGAGGCTGTTGGCTGTATGTAGGGGATTTTAGGCTTTATCATCCTTGTGGTCCGCGTTTAATAATCATATTAAAATAGATTTAATACATTTACTTTGAGGGCTGTTTAGTTTTAAAGGATCGACTTCACCATTAGCTCAGAATAAAAACATTGAAACATTTGTGTGTGTGTGATATTGACACAGTGGCCTTCCCTGAAGCCATGTCTTGCTCTATTTATACACAGACTAGACCACAGACACCTTTGCCACTGATACATGTGGACACACACATGCATGATGCTCACCAAAAGTGCCAGCAATATGTTAAATACACAAAATTTGACATTATATTCCCTTATTTCCCTCGAAATAACTGTTTTCACTGTATTTCTCTTCATTTTAAGGGGTAAAGTCTCTTTTATCCACACACACACTCTCTGTCCATCAGCCTCCCCTCTCTCTCTTTCAGCTCGCTCTGCCTTTTACGGAGATGTTGACACCTCTTTCTTTTAACGTGTCTTCTTCCATTTTTGCCATTTCACTGAAAACACTCGTTTATCACCTCAGGCTGAGTGCTGGAAAGACCATGACCCCGTTTTTCTTTTAATTTTTGCCAACAGACATCATGGTGATTAACACTTGGACTTACTTTACTACTCTTTGTTTTCTAAAACACACACGCACACACACACACACACACACACATACACACACGCACACAAACACGCGCGCACACACACACGCACACACACACAAAACACTGTTTCTGGATTGTTGTCTGTCTGCTTGTCAGTGTCTGGATAATTAAAGGCTTTCTGTGGCCTCTGAGGAGCAAACACAAATATTAACACCGTCACCACTTCTGTGTTTAAGTTGAAAACATTTTCAAGACCTTTTAAATGTTTTTTTTTCAATCAATGTACACTTGTGTAATCATATTTTGACTATTGTTGTTTAATAACCCTAGTTAAAAATATTTACTAAAATGTATTTTAAATACATTTATTTCATGCTACGTATACTACAAATACATTTATTTATTTATATACTTAAAAAGCACAACTGTACTTTTAGTATACTAAACTGGTATACTTACAGGTTTTTTTCAACTGTTTACACACATTTTCAAAACTCTACACACATATCCAATAATTGCACACACAAAATGCAAAATGCCTCACATCTCTTACAAAATGAAGCGCTTTATTCAAAATATTACAAACTCATCTCAAAAGCAAACACTTTCAAACACCTTTACCATAACATTAATTCCTGTTATGGCCCATCTTTGTGCATTATATAGAGAACTGTGTCTTTTGTTTCACATAAAAAAAAGGCTGAGAATTAGTGTAGTTTTTTTCAAATTTGGTGTGTGATTCTGGTGTTTGAGTGTCAGGCTTCAGAAATGATGTGACAAGTAAAGATTTTGTGTGTAAGCAGTTGAAAAAAACGGTAATACCTGCTAAATTGGAACAACTAACAACTAATGCACTTTAATTGTGCAGAAGTAGTGCTGAAGTCCAATGAAATATATTTTGAAGTATATCTGATTGAGTCATTTAGCATTTTGTGTGTGCAATTCTTGGATTTGTTTGTAAAGCTTTGAAAAAAAGAGGCAAAATTTTGAAAATACATGTAAGCAGTTGAATAAAAAACTGTAATAGATTGGAACTATCCTTATTATACAAAATGTATTTTAAATATAATGAGGCCCAGCATCTCGTTAGGAGCAACAGCAGATGACTGAATATCGATCACTGCATTGAAGGGCGAGCTAGGCTCTGGAGATGATGATTCGGCTGCGCTGCCTCCATCAGGATGAGTGGCGTTGCCCGAGTCAGATCCAGAATTGACTGCTATGCTTTCCCGTGCCGCTGAGAGCGTCGGGCTGCACTGGAGGCCTCCTCCTTCTCCCAAATGCTCGAGGCTGGTTGATTGGTTCCTGGGGGCGCAGGCCGATCGCCAGCAACCGCCTCCGGTTCCTTTCTTCCCGGAAGTGAATGAGGAGGTGACAAGGTCTTTAAGGGCACCTTTTTCTGCCCAAAACAGGCCTTGTACCTCCTCCGGCCTCACCACCCTCGATGGCGGAGCGGCCCAAGTGTATGTGGAAATCCCCCAGTCGATCAAGCTATTGCCATACAGCTCTGACTGCAAAAGCACTGCCACCTGGAGGAGTAATCTACGCCTTCCGTCTATGGCCTGTAAGTTCTCGTTCAGTATGGGCAGTGCCTTCCGAGTCGGGTCCCTGTGCTCCATTTTTCTGCCCCACCGCGGGTACGTCGGGGGCTCCTCTGGTCCCGCTTGTACGAACTCTGGGGGCCTGGCTAGCACTCCCCAGGCCGTCTCGCTGGCTCCTGAGAACCATCAGACTCGGCTACACGATTCAGTTTTGCCCAGCATCCTCCCAAGTTCAGGGGCATTCGGTCCACCTCAGTGTTGGGCAAAGATGCTCCTGTCTTGCGTGCGAAAATCCTGGTCCTGCTGACGATAGACACAATAGAGTCGGTCCCTCCAGCAGAGATGAGGTCAGGGTTCTACAGCCCTTACTTCATCGTACCCAAGAAAGGTGGTGGGTTATGACCAATCCAAAGATAGTGGAGGTAGCTCTTGTTCAATTAAGGGAAGCAGGCGTCCGCGTTCTCAACTACCTCGACGACTGGCTCATATTGGCCCAGTCCCTCTAGAGCAAGTGTCCAGGCATGTTGTTGTATCAACAGATGCCTCTGCTATGGGCTGGGTAGACATGTGCAATGGCATGCAGCTGCGGGGCTCTGGACAGGGCTCAGACTGTAGTGGAACATCAATTGCTTCGAGTTGCTAGCAGTATGGCTTGCTCTGCTCCGCTTCAAAACGCTGCTAAACGACAAGCATGTGCTGGTCCGTACGGACAACACTGCAACCGTTGCGCACATCAACCACCAAGATGGTCTACGCTCCCATCGCATGTGGCAACTCGCCCACCATCTCCTCGTTTGGAGTCAGAAGCATCTGAGGTCGTTTCGCGCCATTCATGTCCCAGGCAAGTTCAACCGTGCAGCCGAAAAGCTCTCACATTAGCCTGTCCTTCCGGGAGAATGGCGACTCGAGATAGTCCAGCTGATTGGGAGACGCTTCGGAGATGCTCAGATAGACCTGTTTGCCTCCCCGGACACGTCTCTCTGTCAGGTGTTTTACTCCCTGTCCGAGGGGACCTTCGGTACGGACATACTGGCACACAGCTTGCCTCGGGCCTATGCAAATTTGCGATTCCCCCAGTGAGCCTTCTCGCACAGACCCTGTGCAAGGTCAGGGAGGACGAGGAGCAAGTTTTTGGTGGCACTATACTGGCACAGTTGGAATTGGTTCCCAGAAATGATGCTCCTCACGACAGCCCCTCCTTGGCAAATTTCTCTGAGGAGGGATCTCCTTTCTCAGAGAGGGGGCACCCTCTGACACCCATGTCCAGACTTGTGAAATCTCGACGTGTAATCCCTTGACAGGACACGGAGAATCTAGTTGGGCTACCTCCAGCGGTAGTAAACACCATCACTTTAACTAGAGCCCCATCTACAAGACATGCTTACAGGCTGAAGTGGAACCTGTTTGTCGAGTGGTGTTCTTCCCACCAGGAAGACTCCCGTAGATGCCAGATCAGGGTCGTGCTCTCTTTTCAGCAAGATGGGTTGGAGCGAAGTCTGTCTCGCTCACCCTCAAAGTTTATGTTGCCGCTATTGCCGCACATTACGACGCAGTAGACGGTAAGTCTGTGGGGAAGCACGACTTGGTCATCAGGTTCCTCATCTGGTTCCCTCTTGGGATATCCCCTTGGTCCTGGTGGCCTTGAAGGAAGAGCCGTTTGAGCCACTGCAATCAGTAGACCTTAAGTTTCTGTCATTGAAGACAGTGCTCCTCACTGCATTGGCCACGGTCAAGAGGGTAGGGGACCTGCAGGAATTTTCGGTCGATGGTTCATGCCTATAATTCGGGCCGGCTGACTCTCACGTTGTCTTGAGACCCCGGCCTGGATATGTGCCCAAGGTTCCCACCACGCCCTTCATAGATCAGGTGGTGAACTTTCAATTCCCGGGAGGAGGCAGACCCAGCAATTGCTCTGCTCTGTCCCGTCCGTGCTTTGCACTTTTACGTAGATCGCACGTAGAGCTTCAGGACCAGCTCTTTGTCTGCTTCAGAGGACAGTAGAAGGGAAAGGCTGTCTCCAAACAGAGACTTTCCCACAGGATAGTGGAGGCTATAGTCTTGGCCTATCAGGCCTGGCGCTTACCGTGCCCCCTTGGTGTGAGAGCACACTCTACGAGAGGAGTTGCTTCCTCTTGGGTATTGGCGAGGGGTGCCTCAATAGCAGACATCTGTAGAGATGCCGGCTAGGCAACACCTAACAAATTTACAAGATTCTATACTATCCGTGTAGATCCTCCCGTGTACTTGCCTCAGATAGCCAGTAACACCGGACCCGCTCTTTGTCAATCACGCTTGCTGCGCCATTCCCCTCTACAGACCGGATACATGTGCTTTTACTGCTTCTCAGTTCAGTTCCCCTTGGCGAACCCTGTTGAAGTTCCTTCCGCACCCTCGGCATTCAAGCGTGGCGGAGTGCCAGACGCCAGGTCCAGCACTCGTGTGTATGCCCAAGGTCAGCCCTTGTGCTGAGCTATGTGTTTGTATGTAGTGATTCCCCTTCGGGGGATCCCACATTTGTATTCTTCCACGGTACGGCTCCCCTCACAGTGAGCCTGTGCCTTTCCCTGGCAGAGACCTTCTGACCTCACCCCAGGCTGACTGAGTTTACCTCAGAGACTTCTACATGCAGCACTACCCTTGGCACTACCCTTGGCCAGTCCATATGTGTAATCTCCACATGGTACCTCTTTATGCAGGATGTGGCTTCCGTAGCGTTTCCTACTCGGAGTACGCTTCCCAGTGTTATACATACCCACTGTACGGAACAGCAGTGGCTGTCATCTCTGCCTAAGCCCTGTCCTATCTTCCGTCCGAACTGATGTGGGGGGACTTGCCGGCTTCCGCAGGACAATGGAGGGTGTCAGCAATAGTGGCATTTTCATAGGGATCCTACTACGTCAGTCACTCTGACATTTTGTCAAACATGACTGACTGAAAGGGGAACGTCGCTGTTACGTACATGACCCTCGTTCCCTAAAGGAGGGAACAGAGACATAACGTCCTGTTGCCACAGTTGCTGTACCACCGCTGTACGACCTGTCTCGTCTCCTCAACGAAAAACTGATTTGCGTTTGCACGGCCTTTCCCTTTATACCTTTTATTTATTTGTATTTTCTTTTAATATATTTATATATTGCAGAAGCTTACTATATTTAACTTATGGTTAATTATAGCTTACTATATTTAACAAATTAAATTTGGTTAATTTTGTATATTGTCTGAGGGGTTGGCATCATCTCTTCTCGGGGGTTTGGTCATCTCTGATCATTTAAGGGTTGGATCCAGACTGAAGCTTGTGTAATTCCTAGTTACCACGAGATGTTAATCCCATGGCAGAAACAGAGAAACAAATAGAGACATAATTAGCGTAGCTGTTGTTCCATCCAATCAAAAATAATTTGTTCAACCCAAGCTAAAGCATAATAATGTGCATTTGATCAGATGTAACTGCAGTATAAGATTATGCGATGCATTATATGAATGCTTGGCTAAAGATATGTGTCTTTAATCTAGATTTAAACAGAGAGAATGTGTATGAACCCTGGACATTATTGTCCTGTCATGTGGTTCTCAGTTCTGTTCGCTCATTGGTTGGTTCTTGTCATGTGACCCTTGGTGTTTGCTATAAGTAGCCCTCATGTTGCCATTGTCTCTCGTCGTGTATTGATGTTGTAACCTGCTGTCAGTGAGTCTAGTCTGTTCATGCCAAGTCTCTTCAGGTCAAGTCTGTTCATGCCAGGTCAAGTCTGTTCAGGTCAAGTCTTTGTTTGAATTTTTATTAATTTTGTAAATAAATCTGATATAAAGCCGGAGAAGCCGACTATTTACTAGAAGAGACGGATGGCAGCGTACGTGTAAGTGTTGTAATACTTGTTTGTAGATCTGTTGTTTAAATTATTTACTTGCTGCTATTAAGGATTACTTTGTTTCCTACCTATTTCTATTGTGCATTTTCGTTGAGGTTTATATTTTTGATTGCACTTACTGGTAATTATAATAATTTGCGCCTCCATTGCTCCTTGGGCAAAGTGTTAGTTTCATCTTGAGCTATTAGCACCCCTTTAGACTATTGGCTGGGCTAATCAGAAGCCGGCCACAGCTGTTTTCACTCTAGTCTCTTAATTAGACTGTGTATTTATTTGATGTCCGATCGCTGACGTGGAAGCGTCTGCGGAATCGTTCAGCCTCCTCATGTAAAAACAAAGGAGTGTAAAGACCGACGACTTTTTCCTGCGCGACTTTAACTGAGCAACGACACAGAGCAACACACTAAAGTATCATTTCGATCTTCCCTCACACACTCTCCTTTGCTATCATCTATCCTTCCACCTCTATCATGTGTTTCCAAGCCATTCTGGTTGTCTCTCAACCACGCTCTAACATCACACGCAGACAGCAACATAATCCTGCTAACCTGGGCCCTATCTCAACATATTCTACCACAACTTTTTCTTTCTCCGTGGATCTCTGGAATTGTAAGTCTGCTGTCAACAAAGCAGACTTCATTTCTGCTTTTTCTTTACAATCCACACTCAGCATCTTTGGCTTAACTGAGACCTGAATTCGTGCAGAAGACTGCCCTCTCTAACAATTTCTCTCTCTCACCCCCCACGTAGTTGGCCGGGTGGGGGCACTGGTCTGCTCATTTCAAACTATTGGAAATACTCAACCCACTCTCCCATATACAGTTACAACTTATTTGAATCTCATGCGATTACTGTAATAAAACTCCTATAAAAGACCAGATTGTGGTAATTTACCGTCCCCCTGGCCAAATTCTCGCCACCTTCCTAGAGCTGGATGGGCTGCTGTACTCTTTTGTGGAGGATGGCATTCCACTCTTAGTCTTTGATGATTTCAACATTCATCTAGGAAAGCCTTATGCTACAGACTTCCATTCACTCCTAGCTTACTTTGATCTAAAACGCCTTACCACTACTAGCACGCACAAATCAGGCAACCAACTTGATTTAATTTACACACGCGATTGTACTGCAGATAACATTCTGGTTCAACCACTACATATCTCAGACCATTTCTTACATTTTGCTACCCGGGTGCCACCAACCCCCTTACCTCTTACATTTAGACGAAACCTACTCTCCCTTTCTCCCTCCAATCTTGCCTATGTAGTATCATCCTCTCTTCCCTCATCTACCCATTTCTCATCTCTGCATGTGAATGCAGCTACTGAGATTTTATGCTCTACCTTAACCTCTTGTCTAGACGACATTTGTCCTCTCTCCTTCAGGGCAGCACGGACTGCCCCTTCTAACCCCTGGTTATCTGATGTTCTTAGTGAACATTGAATCAGACTCTGAGCGGCAGAGAGAAAATGGTGCAAATCAAATGATCCGTCGGACCGGAGTAGGTATCAATCGTTGCTTTTATCCTTCTCCGCTGAAGTCCACACTGCCAAATCCTCACATTTCCACAACAAGATCATCAGTGCTCCAGACATGCATAATCTCTTCAGAACATTTAATTATCTCCTCTGTCCTCCTTCACCACCTCCCACCACTTCTATAACAGCTGATGACTTTGCCATTTGTTTCACAGACAAAACTAGAACAATCAGTAATCAGTTTTCACCTCCACACACACAGGACCTCCAACTAACCACATCCACTGCTCAAACTCCCATCTTCTCCTTGTGTCCCCTCACTGAGGCGGAAGTGTCCAAACTTCTTCTCTCCAGTCATCCTACAACATGTCTAGACCCAATCTCATCACACCTTCTCCAAGCAGTCTCTCCCACACTCTTACCAGCAATCACACATATTATCAACACATCTTCTCCTCACAGGCATCTTCCCCACTGCGTTCAAGCAGGCTCGGGTAACCCCACTGCTTAAAAACCCTACATTAAACACTTCTCTTATAGAAAACTACAGGCCTGTCTCTCTCCTTCCATCCATAGCCAACACACTCAAATGAGTTGTCTTCAACCAGGTCTCATTGTTTCTTTCACAGAACAACAAACTGGATACTAAACAGTCAGGTTTCAGGAGTGGCCATTCAACTGAGACTGCGCTACTCTCAGTCACTGAAGCTCTGCAAATTGCAAAAGCCGATTCCATATCATCAGTCCACATTCTTCTGGATCTATCTGTCGCTTTTGACACTGTCAATCATCAGATCCTCCTGTCCACCCTCTCACTGGACATCACTGGGATTCCACTTCGCTGGTTTGAATCCTATCTCACTGGCATGTCTTTCAAGGGGACCTGGGGAGGGGAGGTATCCAAAGCACATTCATTAGGTTACTGGGGTTCCCCAGGGAACAGTTCTTGGACCCCTCCTCTTCTCCACATACACTACATCACTGGGTCCCATCATACAGGCTCATGGCTTCTCCTACTAGTGCCACGCTGATGAAACACAGCTCTATCTCTCTTTTCAACCAGATGATCCAATGGTAGCTGCACGGATCTCAGGCTGCCTGGCAGACATCTCGGCATGGATGAAAGAACATCACCTACAGCTCAACTTGGCAAAGACTGAGCTTGTTGTCTTCCCTGCCACTCCAACTGACTTCACGATTCAGTTATGTTCATCAACAATTACACCATCAACTTCTGTCAGAAATCTTTGTGTAATCTTTAATGACCATCTGACCTTCAAAGAGCACATTGCAAAGACTGCTCGATCTTGAAGGTTTGCACTACACAACATCAGAAAGATCAGGCCCTTTCTGACAGAGCATGCTGCACAACTTCTTGTCCAGGCCCTTGTAATTTTTAGGCTGGACTATTGCAATGCTCTTCTGACTGGACTTCCATCATACCTCTATAAATGATTCAGAATGCAGCGGCATGACTGGTCTTCAACGAGCCTAAAAGAGTCCTTGTTACACCTCTCTTCATCTCCTTACACTGGCTACCAGTTGCAGCTTGCATCAAGTTCAAGACACTGATGCTTGCATATAGAACAACTACAGGCTCAGCACCGCCTACTTCCACTCACTATTACGAATCTACATTCCCTCCAGAAGTCTGAGATCTGTTAGTGAGCGACGCCTCATGGTACCATCACAGAGAGGCTCAAAATCAACAACTGAAAACTAATCTCTTTTGACACTACTTGATTTCATCCTAAACTTAAAAAAAGTATTTATCTTTCTCTCCTTCCCTTACTAGCTTGTACTTATTTGAAAATGCCTGAGACTTGGTGTTAGAGCAATTCCTCTGTCTGTTTGCCTCTTCAAGATGAATCGCTTTATGTATTCCCCAAGTGTAAGTCGCTTTGGATAAAAGCGTCTGCAAAATTACTAAATGTAAATGTAAAGCTGCTCTTGGGTTCTCACATACAAGAGTCCTGTACATACAAGAGTGAACCAGTAGTTTCCAAGTCAGTTGTAATGTAACCTTTGTACAAAAAAGGAAATTCAAAGAATCAATCAATCATACATGTGTCAAGCATAAAGAAACTAGCTAGGGCTGGGTGAACCTGAACCATTTATCTCTCTAAATAACACATTTGAGAAACATTCTTGCCACTCAGAACACTTATTTATCATGTGCTACCCTGTGAACCAAACACTCCTATGGGTATGTATGCATGATATGGAGTGATGAAGGAGTGATGTAGGTAATCTGAGAGCTGTGATTAGCTCATCAAAAGAGGTACACTGTTTAAGCTTTCCCAACAAAACAATATACAGCTACAGAGACACTAATTCCAATAGGGAATAAGCTCTACCAAGATGTTAAGTGTTTTGTATATCCCCAAACCTGTACGTGACCTCACTATGCTAGGCTGGAAGAGAAAAGTTACATCTCCAGGCAACTGCAAATTTCTGAGCGGTTGCCGAGGAAACACCTGAAAGTTTCCCATCAGTCCTGGCCATCCTTTTTAAGCACCTCAGAGTTGGTTTGAACCACCTGTGATAATGGCAAAGAACAGCTGCTGTTAAAAAAAAAAACGCTTTAAGGTGGAGGGGGCTCTTATAAAATCAGATTCGCTTGAAATCTGACTAATCTTCTGTTATTATCAGAATTGGTATGTTTAAAGTAACAAAAAAAGGTATTGTTTGAAAGTGTAACAAGACTCACTGAGAAAAAAATCACAGAGTGCCCCTTTCACAGAAAATGAGCATCAAAGGCTGATGATCACAAGACCCGTGCAGATGAAATATGAAGTGATAAAGGATTAATCACTCTGACATTTAGCCATGAAAGCCAATGGGGGGATCAACGCTTTAGAAAATACACTAAGTCTGATTAGAACCATGCCTCCTGATTTCTTGCTCATTTATCTTCCTGATTTCAAAAGAATAATGTCATTAGACTGATTGCTCTTTTCTCACGTTCCCATTCACAATATGTGCCCATCATAATCCTGGCTCGCGATGTGTTCAGTCACAGGAGAATAATTTAGGGTATTTTTACCAACTAGCCTCGTCATCATAATCCCAGCATGAAAACATTCCAAAATACAGCCGATTAAAGTATGGACTGTAATCTTATCTTCTGACCACAATGCAAGATAGATGCGCTGAGAATGGAGAGCCGTAAACAGTTGCTATATTTAGAATAAAACATCCGCCTACCTGTAATTTATACTGCCTATTTAAAAAAATATATATCACGTGAAACACTACACTTATCTACCTTTTTCCTACGCCCCATGATATTTTGCACAAATTATTGGAGTAAATTCCATTACACTGTAAACAATCAGCAAAAGGTTCGTTTTATGAACACAAGACTAAACATTTTCAAAAACTGGATACAATGAGGTGACATTATTTTTACTCACCCTTCAACCATCGATCATTAAAAGAATTTTACTTTACACATTGCTTTCAACATACAACGAAAAACTCCTAAAGATAATAATAATGCATTTTATTTATAGATGTCTTTCTTGACACTCAAGGTCACCGTACATCATTAACAAAACAAAAACAATAAAGACAATAAGACACAATAGTTAAAAACACAATGCAATTGTGATCATAGGGAGTAAGCTATCCTGAACAGATGGGTTTTGAGTTTGGATTTAAAATGTGGGAGAGAGTCAATGTTATAAAGGTCAGAAAGGAGTGAGTTCCAAAGCTGGGAGCAGAGCGGCAAAAAGCTCTGTTCCCCGAACAGGAGGAACAGTGAGATGAATGGAAGAAGAGGATCTGAGAGTACGAACAGGTGAAAGATAAAAATGCTCCTTCTATCTGCAGCAATATTATGGAAGTGTCATTGGCACAGCGGAATACAAAGAATACATGAAAATAATCAGGCATTGGGCTAAAAAGAGCTATTTCACAGATATCAATGTTATATTTACATTTACATTTATGCATTTAGCAGACACTTTTATCCAAAGCGACTTACAGTACATTCAGGTTATACATTTATTTTTGTCAGTATGTGACATTATATCACATTACATATATACGAAACATAATGCTATTCTCCTGACTTCTGAAAATGGAACATAAATAAAAATGTACAGTCCATTCAGTCAAAAGAACAGATAAGGATAATTTGTAGTGCAATATTATGAGCCAAAATTATTTGTTGCAATCTTTTTAAATGGAACTTCCCCAAACCAGACGTGCTTCCCATACATTAAAATGCAGTGGGCTCATTAAGAAAAAGGTGGATACGGCTATAACCATTTCAAAAAGTAGTATGCTACAGTATTCTGTAATACAACCCGTGATAGTGATAGGTACTAAAGTTTTTAATTAGTATTTCTTTCAAAAATAAATAAAATTAAATAAAAATGTGTTGATCCCATTTAGTCTGTACATTAATCACAACATTTTCATTCAGATTAAACCCTAAACAACCCTAAACCGCAAAGTTTGTACAGTCTGAAACTAAGTTTGTACTTAGTTCAAATTAAATGTTAAAGATCAGATCAAAGACAAACGCAAGTGAGTTTCTGTGAGACATCTGGTGTTTGTGATTACACAGATTACTAAGAGAAATACATGACTTTTTTTTCTAGAAATGACAGCTGTCTGGAATATCTAAAACATCACTGAGCTGTCATGTGTGCTTTCATTAGAACCATTTGTCAGGAAGGAAAGGCAGGATTCAGACGCGGGTACAGCGGAGGTTTATTTGGACAGCAAATAATAGACAGGTGAAGAGTGCTTCCACCGGCAGTCAGAGAGGGGCAGAATCCTCTGCCACGCAGATGGTTCGATCACCACGGCGGGACGAGCCGTAGCAGCGGCAGAAGCAATGAAGCTGGCGAGGCTGCTCGCAAATCCGAGCGAGAGGCTGAGCCGTCCGCAGCGAGTCCGCAGATAACCCGGGACGGCAGGTGTCGGGGTGGAAGCCCACGGTATCTGGACGCACAGAGGGGGGGTGCAGAGAAACACAAAAACAGCTACGAGCACTGGAGCCTGACAAGACAAAACGAGAGGTGAGTAATACAGTCAAAAACACAACAACACAGAGACAGCAAGAACAGGTGATCAGACCTGAGACCCAACACCATTTGGCGAACACACACACACACACACACACACACACACACAAAAGACTGATGAAAACTATAGGCTACTCAATATAGCTGATCTTTCCCCAAGCAATGTCACTGCAATGGAAATACTAGAAAATGCATTATCTGGTGGCAACAGGTGAGCTAAATTGGTCCATTAGAATGTCAAAATTAATAACCAATGATGGGAGAGATGATTCTTATCCACCTGTTATATTTGTGAGTGCTCGGTAAACCTGGCAGGAATGAGAAATCATTCTGACGCAATGCAATGTAAAGACAACCTTCCACCTGCAAACCTGGAACAGTAGAAGATCTATCTGCTGGACACCAAGGGAGCTTGATTTGACAGCTCTCAAAAACATTCCCTATCACACATCATTCTTTTGCCCTAAAAATAACTAAACCACTCTAACTAGGTAACAAAGAGAAAATACACCAGTTTCACTGTTTGGACTGCAGCTTGTTTCTTATATATAACTCTTTATATATATATATATATATATAAAGAAACAAGCTGCACTCCAAAGACGGAATGCATTATACTATAAAACAAATTTCATCAATGTCAATTAACTTCTGTCAGAAAAGCTAGGTTTCTCCATAACAATTGCAAAATGTTCACATGAACTCAGACCGGAAGTTCAGACTTTAACATTAACCAAACTCTGATGTCAAACACTCTGGGGTCAGTACCAAAAACTGTAGTGTAAAAGTGTCAACTCTTAACTGTTTATTGCATGTTGTTCAGTATTCATGGAGAACTTTGTGATTTGAATTGCTTGCTTGACTGATTTTGTTTCAGAGGTTCGACCCAATGCTCTTTTCACACACAGCATGCTGCTCTATTTTGAGCTGTGCACAAATAAACATACTCACAGCTCTTTCCCTGCAGCCAGGAATATATTCTGAATGCCAAACAATTACCTTTAGAGTATGTTGCCCTGTGAAAAAGAACTTTGTCCCCTGGCTCCTCATACTTAATTGTTCACATTTTGCTTTTCCACAACGTTTTTCAAGGTTTCTCTCTTCACTATTTTTTCCTGAGAATTCAGTGAAGGAATGAAATAAATACTACAGCAGTTTGTATAACAAAAACAAATATTTGGTTGCATCTGAATTAGTGTACTTTCATAGATTGCACTGAATTCCATAAAAACATATATTTTGAAACTCTATAAAGTACACTGTAGATGTGTATTGGACATACCATATCCACCATGCTGGCAATGACCTTTTACCTCTGTGACAAGTTTGCTGGATTGTCATTTTCGCCATCAGAGCTATATGAGTGTAAAAGTTTGTATAATGCTTTACAGATTTTCAGCCATACTTCCCCTACAACAAAAAAACAACAAACAAATGTCATCATTCACAGAAAATATTGACTCATTTCATATAAAAAAGATTTATGGTATGGATTAATTTCATTTATTGGTTGATCTGGTTAACAAGTTACTTGTTCGTGAATCAGACTCATCAGGTTCTTGAATTCAACTTACTGTTTCTCACACAAATCTTCTGAAGTCATAAGAGAATCTTACGTAATACTGACCACTTTTATGATACATCATTATTGAAACTTGACTATTGGAATTACATAGAATTAATAAACAAATAAAACATACAATTACCCCCCAAATTTGTATAATTTACTGTCATCATTTAAAATAAACTCTCTTTAAAATGATTTTGTTCCAAACATGTGCTTACTCGCTTCTGGTGGAGCACAAAAGTATTTAAAATTATTTGAAATTTCTCTTTTGTGTTTCACCAACGCTATCTCACGGCAATTCATAGAGCTCTGGATCAACCTGCATGCAAATGATGATAGAATTGAACAGTTTAGAATAGGGAACACTTATTCACTATTAACTACGAATTTTCCCTCAATTCATTCCTAATTTGCTGCTTATTAATAGTTAGTAAGGTAGTTGTTAAGTTTAGGTATTGTATAGGATTAAGGATGTATAATAAGGTCATGTAGAATAAGGCATTAATATGTGCTTAATTACTACTAATAAATGGGTAAGATTCTAGTAATATACATGCGAATAAGCAACTAGTTAAGAGACCCTAGTATAAACCAATTGATTTTTTTTGGATAATTTATTTCTTGAAAAACTACAACATGATGACGTAAACCCTGCAAGGTATTTTCCTAATTTGTTATTATGCTAATAGAATTGCTCAAACCTCAGAGTATAAATGAGGAACCATTTAGAATTTTTGCAACCCTTGACCACAACAATGAACTTTAAATGTCACCAATCTCAAATCAAATCCAATCACTTTTATTGTTACATCACCACAGCACGTGTGCCTTGGTGAGTGAAATTCTTGAGAGCATGCTCCAGACAGTGCAGAAACAATTTACATGTAGACAGTACATACTTACAGACTTATTGAGAAGACAATGTGCAGAATACACATACATATACTCAGTACACAGTTTACTATTTAAGACATAGTACCAGTGGTAGCAGATAGATTGTTGTGTTTGTGTAGTGTGTGCGTGTTGTCCAGTTGAACTGTGTTAAAGTGTAGTGCATGGCAAATTGTAAAGTGGGAGTGTGCTGTAGGGTTTATTAGTTTTTCATGTTCATTAGCCTGATAGCCTGAGGGAAAAAGCTATCCCTCAGTCGGCTAGTGCGGAATCGGATGCTGTGGAGACGTCTTCCTGAGGGCAGCAGAGAGAGCAGACTATGGGATGGGTGGCTGGAGTCCTTGATGATCCTCCTGGCGTTCCTTATACACCGCCTGGTGTAGATGTCCTGGAGGGAGGGAAGCTCACCTCCAACAATGTGGCGGGCAGTTCGCACGACCCTTTGCAGAGCTTTGCGGTTGCCAGCGGTGCTGTTTCCAAACCAGGCGGTGATGCAGCCGGTCAGGATGCTCTCCACAGTGCAGGAGTAGAAAGATCTGAGGATGCTGGGGCTCATTCCAAACTTCCTCAGCCGTCTTAGAAAGAAGAGGCGCTGATGTGCCTTCTTTAGCACTGCATCTGTGTGAGAAGACCATGTGAGATCCTCGGTGATGTGAACGCCGAGGAAATTAAAGCTGTTTACCCGCTCCACAGGTGCCTTGTTGATGGAGATGGGTGTGTGTTCTCTGCTCTGTCTCTTGAAATCTACCACCAGCTCCTTGGTCTTGTCGATGTTGAGTGAGAGGTGGTTCTCCTGACACCATTTAGTCAGGGTACTCACCTCCTCTCTGTAGGCCATCTCAACGTTGTCGGTGATCAGGCATATCACTGTTGTGTCATCGGCAAATTTGACGATGACGTTAGAGCTGTGTTTGGCTGTACAGTCGTGTGTGTACAGGGAGTACAGGAGTGGGCTGAGGACGCAGCCCTGCGGAGCACCAGTGTTGAGGATCAGAGGAGATGAGGTATTGTTGCCCATTCTGACCACCTGCCTGTCAGGAAGTCCAGGATCCAGCTGCACAGAAATCTGTTCAGTCCCAGAGTCTGGAGCTTCGCAACCAGTGTGGCAGGCACTATGGTGTTAAATGCTGAACTATAATCCACAAACAGCATCCTCATATAGTTGTTCTTATTTTCCAGGTGGGAGAGAACAGTGTGCAGTGTGAAGGCAATAGAATGCTTTGGAATGCACTCCCTCTTCAAATTAGAGAGGCACATAATTTAAGCATTTTTAAGTCTTACTTAACTCAGTTTTTTGGGTTAGCTTTCTCTTGACTGTTTGATTTTAAGTTTTAAGTTTAAATCTTTGTTTTAATTAGTTGTCTTGTGTGTGTTGGGTTTTCACTTGTTTGTTTTATTATGTAAAGCGCTTTGAGAAACTGTTTTAAAGGCGCTATATAAAAATAAATGTATTATTATTATTATTATTAATAGCATCGTCTGTGGAACGGTTACTGCGGTATGCAAATTGTAGTGGGTCCAGTGAAGCAGGCAGCACAGAGCAGATGTGGTCTCTGATGAGCTTCTCAAAACACTTGCTGAAGATGGGTGTCAGAGCGACGGGCGTCCAGTCATTCAAGCATGTGATTTTATTTTTCTTTGGTATGGTATGGGATTTTTAGGAGCATGAGGGAACCATGGATAGAGAGAGGGACAGATTGAAAATGTCTGTAAATACCCTGGCTAGTTGGAATGCGCATGCTCGGAGCACACGGCCTGGTATGCCATCCAGACCCACAGCTTTTCGGATGTTTACCCGTTTGAAGGATCGGGTTACATCCGCGACCGTAATGGAGAGTGGACTCACCTCTTCTGCAGCAGCCGTGGGAGCGCTCTCTGTATGGGCGGTGTTGTCAGCCTCGAAACGAGGATAAAAAGTATTGAGCTCGTCCGGTAGAGAGGCGGAAATGTTCCCAGTAGCTGGTTTGTTCCCTTTAAAACCTGTGATGTTGTTGATGCCTTGCCACATGCTTCTTGCATTGTTGTTGTTGAATTGTTTTTCAGCTTTGTTTTTGTATTGTCGTTAGGGGGCTTTGATTGATCTCCTGAGATCGTAACTGGCTTGTTTTCGATCGTCAGTGTTTCCAGATTTAAAGGCAGATGTCCGCGCTGACAAGGCTGATCAAACATCGCTGTTAATCCACGGTTTTGGGTTGGGGTAGATGCGGAGTGTTTTTGTTGGTACTACGTCCTGATAAAACACGTTACAGAATCTGAATACACCTCTATGTCATCATCAGACGCTGCCCGGAACATGTCCCAGTCCATGTGATCAAAATAGTCCTGTAGTATAGCGTCCGATTGGTCCGACCAGCATTGGATTGTCCTGAGGGCGGGTGCTTCACGTTTCAGTTTCTGCCTATAAGCAGGCAGGAGAAGAACGGGAGAGTGATTCGATTTGCCGAAAGGTGGGCGGGGGAGGGATTTGTAGGCATCCCGGAAGGGGGAGTAGCACGTTCAGTACACGATCTCCACGCGTGTTGATGGTGATGTGTTGAAAGTATTTTGAAGCTATTGTTCTGAAGTTGGCTTTATTAAAGTCCCCCGTAACAACAAATGCCGCATCTGAGTGCGTGGTTTCCTGCTTACTTTATATTCCCGTACAGTTCCTTGAGTACCTGGTCTGTGTTGGCTTGAAGGGGGATGTAAACAGCCGTGATTATGATCGCTGTAAATTCCCTCGGTAGCCAGAATGGTCGACACAGAAGCATATTAAATTCCAGATCAGGGGAGCAGAAGGATTTAATAGAGTGTAGGTTCCTTTCATCACACCATGAGTTGTTGATATAGAAACAAATGCCCCCACCTCTGCTTTTCCCTGTGAGCTCTTTCGTTCTGTCCGAGCGATGCATGGAGAAGCCTGTGAGCTCGATGGCTGAGTCTGGAACCATTGCAGACATCAAGGTTTCTGTGAGGCAAATAACGCAGCAGTCCCTTGTTTCTCGTTGGTATGAGATGCGCACCCGCAGTTCACAGAGTTGGTTGTCCAGTGACTGAACGCTAGCCAGCAAAATGGTTGGAAGAGGAGGTTGGAAGGCACGGCGTCTCAGTCTGACGAGGACGCCAGCTCTCTTCCCTCTTTTCCGCCTGCATTTTTCGGTCTTGCAGCCCAGACAAAGAGTTCTGATGCCGTGTCTGTGAACAAGGCAGCGGCATTCAAGAACTCAAAGTCCGGTTTGCTTTGCGCGAAGGAGGAACCAATGTTTAAAAGTGTGTCTACCGTAGAAAGTTATACTAACAACATCTAACACGTAAAACAACAAAAAAACTAATAAAACATACGAAAAACTGCAAAGTTTTCTCGGAGCTCGCAACACGGCTGCCATAATCGGCGCCATCTTGTTTCTTTCAGATTCAATCTGAATCTGTGTTAATAACTAAGCCCATTTCCATGGGACCATATCAGTTTTAATTAAACCACAGTAGAGAAAATAAAAAAAGAAACAAGCATTGAATTAACACCATAATATTTGTATTCATTAGTGCTAACTTCTACAGTGCAAACCTATCTGGAATGAAAGCTTATGTTCATAATAAAAACTTGGAGCTTTTTTAAAGTTATACTACTTATGTCTGTTATTAATCTGTACATATACTATTTCATTTGTATGCTTCCTTCCCCACCCCTAGACATAATGACCCATGCACACACACACACACACACACACACACACACACATGCATGTAAAACATAGACTTTCCCACTGGATTGTGGACGCTATCAAGACTGCTTTTACGAGCCATGGTTTGGAATGCCCTTTGCACATTAGGGGCCACTCAACAAGGGCTATCACCTCCTCCTGGGCATGGTCAAGAGGTATGTCTATTCAAGATACATACTTGGCAGCCGGCTGGTCTTCTCAGAATAACTTCGCCAGGTTTTTCATGCTGGACTTTAAGTCCTAAGCCTCCCAAGTGCTGTCGGTGAGTAACTGATTTATGTTTTGCTACCTCTATTCGTGGGTGTGGCTGCTCACACAATATTTACTCTGCACAGTCCTCTATGATATTATTGTTGTTGTTGTCTGCCCTGAATTCAGTGCAGATTCTATTGCCATTTATGTTTATGCTGCTTAACACAGTTTTCTCTGTGCAGCCCCTACGATACTGTTATTACTTCTGTTCTGCCCTGTACTCAGCGCAGCCCACGTTCTCACTGACCAGATATGCAAATTTAGTATACCTGGGGTTTAGACGCTCATTGGCTTATCTCCACCTATCAGCTGCGAGCTCGCCCAACGAGTGCCACTATTGGTGGGAAGGATGTGTGTTCTATCTCGCTAGGGTGTAACTTGTTCAGGCTGCCCATAGCTTCTCTCACGGCGGGATTGAATATCGTTCCCATAACAGAGAATTTCTCTGTGATATCTTGTGAAGCTCGATAAGGGAACGTCTCCCATTACTATCGTAACCTTGGTTCCCTGAGAGCGGGAATGAGACATCACGGTAGTCGCCGTGCTCGCTGCTCTTCCAAGCGCGTTCCCTTTCAAGGGAACTCCGTTGCGTCAGAAACGCATTGGGAATGCTTTGCGTGATAAGTCTTGAAGCACATGTGAAATCAATCTAAGGTGTAATTGGGACATCAGAGCAGGTGACGTCACGAACCAGGAAGCTATAAAGCCTGCCCAAACGAAGCTGTCACCAGATTGTTGTGTCTTATTTGGTGTTGTCTGTCAGTAATTATTACTAGCATTATGGCGAGCAAGCAACAACAAGGTTCTAGGATGTGTGTTCATCCCTGCCTGCGTTATCTAACTGGTGGGGATATACACATTCTTTGTGTTGCCTGTTTGGTAGAAGAGCATGCATGGTCAGCGCTCGAGAGCCCCCTGGATGTGCTTCCCCTGCGGATGCTCTGATTCCGCCTAGCGTTCTTTCACGAGGACGCTCATGCTCTGGTCCCGCTGCTGCCGAGGCACAGCGAAGGCTGCGGTCCAACAGTTCGCAAAGGGATCTGTCAGCGGAGGTAGAGACGGGAGCTTCCTTTCCTCTGCCTTCATCTGACAGATTCAGTGCCTAGTCTCAGGGTTGGGAAGTACGCGCTGTGGTTTCTTCCGCCCGATCGAGGCACAGACACTGCAGCTATCTGATTCTGAGGAATTAGATGTTGCAAGTGCCAATGCTATATATACTGAGGACTCGCCACCTCAGTCGCATGCTTATGAGGAGCTAGTTGAGGTTTTGACAAGAGCAGTTGAGAGATTAAATATCGATTGGCCAGCAGAGAGGGAGTGCGTTCGTTCAAAAAGCAGACTTGATGAACGCGTCTTGCCGTCTCGCACACAACCTCAACGTCAAGGATTGCCATTTTTTCCAAGGTGTGGAGATCATGGGAGAAACCAGTTTCTCATAGAGTTTATAGTACACAAACATCACACTATTCCTCTATATTAAATAAAGAAGTGCACGGTCACGGAGAGATGCCGAAGGTGGAAGAGACGCTCGCAAGCTATCTCTCCCCTGAATCATCTTCATCCGCTAGATCCCTGGTATTACCCACTAAGCCAGTGAGAACCACATCAGCACTGCTGGGAAAGGCTTATTCAGCGGCTGGTCAGGCTGCAGCATGCTTTCACATCATGTCACTGTTGCAAGCCTACCAGGCTGATTTATTAGCAGATCTCGATGAGGGTGAGGGTATTGGTCCGTACACAGTTTGCGAACTGCGTCGGGCCACAGATTTATCTCAGGGCCACTAAGGAAATGTCTAGATCAATCGGCTGGTCCATGGCAGCCCTGGTGACCAAGGAGAGAAATTTTGGTTAAATTTGAGCAATATTAAAGGGAAGGATAACTTTCATATGGATGCTCCCCTTTCTCCCTCTGGCCTCTTCGGCGATGCTGTGAATTCGGTTGTCGAGAGATTTCAGGAATCAGCTAAGCAAGCAGCTGCATTCCAGAAACTCCTTCCCCACCGTATTCATATCTCCGTGGCTGCTGAGCAGGAGCAGCCCCAAACATCTAAATCCAGCTCCTCATATAATGCCGCACAAAAACAGAGCGTGGCTTATCGTGCTCCCCCACTTAAAGACTGGGTACACGATCAGCGCACTCAACCACAGTGGATCTGAGGACCGTTATTAACTCTAAGAAAGCTGCGGGAAAGAGGTACTGACGCCCGAGGGCTCAGGCCATTTAGGACTTCCCCCCTCGAAGTAGAGTGGTTAACACCTAATTTTACGGTGCCCGTCTCCCTTCGATGTCCTCAGGGGACCGGTCTGCCAACCCTGCCACCTCGTGTGCTTCAGGGCGTAATGGTCTCTGGCTTTGGGGTGCCCGCACCTTCTAAAGGATTTCAGAGCGGTCAGTTCAGACGCATGCAATTACAAGAATGTATATAACTTTAAAGTATGACAACTTTAAAGTATATATATATATATATATATATATATATATACAGTAGGCTACATGTGAAACTGCAAGCATTATGTACTTAAGTATAAGTGAAGAGTGATAATTTCTCAAGTAAATTTGTGTTATGCATTTTTTTTTATAAGATGTCTTAGTATAAACATTCAGCTAAACGATTTCCTAATATAATTTGTCATAAAATATGATCTTACCTGGTAACAAGTCCATGTAAGCTCAGGCAATAGCATTTTAGCTTAGCATGATGCTAATGTTCATTGACTTAAATATTTCTGCTGCTATACTTAAAAATACACGTCGCACAAAAACACAATTTTTTGAGGTCTTTACAATTATAAATATAATGTTAAACATTCCTCACTGCATAAAGAACATTGACAAACTATATGGTATATTGTTGTATTGTATTTAGAAGATTCACGTGTCATCTATCAAAGTATTTCTAACTGCTTATAGTCAACCTGTAAAAACAATTACATTAAAATATCCTTTCAGTAATATAGTTACCAACAATGAATTCGCTTTTATTGAATGCACAACTCAAATATGTATTTACATGTACTCCCAAACTTGAGCGCAACATGAGACTAATTTTAAGCCAGCTAGTAAACCTTTGCAATCAATACAATAAGGTATTGCAGTAAGAAGTAAGGTAGATTTCCTGAAGCATAAAGCAGAGAGGAAACCGCATGAACAGATGTTTCCAAAGAACCTTTGTGAGTGCTGAGTTGTCCCAATACTCTGACTTACCTAACCAGTGAGTAAGACCCCACTTGTATGTGTTCATCTGGCTGTTTTGAGTGTGGTAATGCCTGAAGCTGAGCGTGAATGAGTTATGACTGCCAGTTGAACGCCTCCACAGTCAGTCAGCTTCAGGTCTAGCCTTGGGCAGGAACTTGGACATCCTGTCCTCTGTCCTCAGACGCCTACACTGGAAAAAAATGGGAACCAGACTGATAAGAGAGAGAGAGAGAGAGAGAGAGAGAGAGAGAGAGAGAGAGAGAGAGAGAGAGAATAATGACCTCTGACTATAATGTAAAGCTAGGTAAAAAAATTGTTCTTGTTTTTCCTTTCTTTTTATGATTCATTTCCTATTTTTTTAACAAAAAAAAGAACACTCATACTTCACATGCATATTTTGTGATGAATGAAATATCAAATGAATGAATGAATCACTGTATTCCAAGTCATAAGGCAGTTTAGAAGTCAATAACATCAAATTCTAAATAAAAATGTTCTATGAATAAATTACATTTCAGTCTATTAATTATTGAAAGCTGTTGAATATAATGGATTTAATTGTTTAAAATGTTATTTTTCAAAGGGGGTGTACTCATTTACGCTGAGTACTGTACATACTTTTTTTGTGTTCTACTTTTTGGAGCTTGACGGAATGTCAATGCCACTTTATGGTATAAAATGTGCTCTAAAAATAATAATTTATTAAGAAATAATGTAATTTAAATTTAAAATGAAAAGAGTGTAAATAAATAATGACAAAGTTTTAAGTTAACTATACCTTTAAAGCAGGGGTCATCAAACTTGATACTGGAGGGCCAGAGTTCTGCAGAGTTTAGCTCCAACTTGCCTCAATACACCTGCATGGAAGATAAACTCTAAACAGAGATAAACAGATCTAAACTCTGCAGAACACCGGCCCTCCAGGACCGAACTCGGTGACCCCAGCTTTAAACCATAAAATAATTAATGGCTGAAACAGGGTTACATTTTCCACATGACAGAAGCATCAAATTAGTGGAGAAGAAGCTGCGTCTAATGGCTATATGGTAGTTATCTTTGAGTGATTGCCCCAGTTAAAAAGGTAAGCCGGATTGTGAAAGTCAGAACAATGGTCCTTTAAGCCGCAGCGCAATAGCTAATTTCTGCACAGGAAGGAGACACGGTTTGTATCATGTCACCTAACAAGCTCTCTACTTTGTGTTCTGTCAGCACAAATCGGATCACACACCGAAGCGAAACTAGTGAGCCTGTCGCTGCCACATCTGATAAAAGAAAAGTATAAAGAAAAGTAAACTATTGCCCTTCCAGTCTAAGAAATGTGGCTGTTTTGACAGCAAAGCAAGTTTTTTCTTCCTTTTCGCAAAAGCGTTTGTAATCTACCCTTATATCAAAAACAGGTGCCAAATGGAGAAACATATGAACAGAGGTCGGAACTGCCAGTGTCTAAAGAGTAGCAACAGTCATTTCGTCTATATAAAGCTGTAACTGCCATATGCTAAGACATCTGGCCAGACTGACTGGACTGATTTAAAGTGGTATGCTGGAGCTTTTTGAAGTTCAAATGTCAGTATGTCTATTCAGCATTCTCCAATATTAGTCATATATTTAATAAATCTGGAAATGCTTATTATTCGGTTGGTTTGTTTATAGTTTTGTTGGTTTGTCTCTTTCATTCAAGTTCAAATTAAATAAAGCCATTGACTTTTATTAAGCCATTTTCCACACATTGAAACTACTTTAAAACTAGTTTTTGTAATATAGTGTGATATTAAAAACAACAATGGAGTATTTTGCCATACTGCTATTTGCTGTAAAATGTATATTGCTACTAGAAAGTATTATGTGTAAATTCTGCATCTAAGTACATGCATCTAATCAACTAAACCCAGTTAGTCCTGTTTATAACTCTATAAGTACATGTTGTTAATTTATATGATATTACTTAAATGTATAATTGCACTGTAACTAGGACACCTTATAATAAAAGAGTAACTAACATTTCTATAGAGTGTACTAGATCAAATCAATAAACATGTGAATCTTTTTAAAAGAAATAGAATGTAATAGTATCACTAGAGGGATACGTTTGAGTAAAGTTTGATTGATAGGTCAATTTAACACTCCTTAAATAATTGCTGAACTTCAATCACCCGGAACTGGCCCTGTGGTTACATCATTTAAATTAAATTAAATCAGGGGATAGAATCAGTGCACTTGATAACCTTTTTTATATGGCATGTGGTCTCAGACTTCAGATCGTTTTATAATAGCAATGTTGCTTAAATGATCTATGTGACCTTCCCTTTGAGTAAAAAGTGATACGAGTCAGATTATTCAAGCTGAAAACCGACCTTGAGGCCAACAGATGCTTAGATCTTTCATGATATGTGCCTGACTGTGTGTGTGTGTGTGTGTGTGTGTGTGTGTGTGTGTGTACAACATACAGTACTGCAGCTAAGGAGAACACGCAGAAAAGAAAACAAAAAAGAAGAAAAGAGCAAAAGCTGTCCTCTCATATTAAAAATAGCATTCCTTGTTGATGACTTTCACAGAAATGTTAAAATTCAGTTTAAGTTTGATAATTTCTCTTCTCTTCTTAATTAATTTACACTGTAAAAAAATCAAAAGCTTAGAAAACTTTAAAGTTTAAGGCAATTAGGCATCTAGATGTGGTGAAGACGACTTGCTGGAGTTCAAACCGAGCATCAGAATGGGAAGAAAGGGGATTTAAGTGACTTTGAACATGGAATGGTTGTTGGTTCCAGACGGGCTGGTCGGAGTATTTCAAAAACTGCTAATCTACTGGGATTTTCATGCACAACCATCTCTTGGATTTACAGAGAATGGTCTGAAAAATAATTTAGGCAGTTCTGAAGGCAAAGGGGAGTCCAACCCGGTACTAGCAAGGTGTACCTAATAAAGTGGCCAGTGAGTTTATTATTTTAATCATGAACATACTGGTTTGTAGTGCAAACTGTTTTTTTTTTATTCTCGTTATTTCCCTACAATGGCTGATGAACCAAGTCTCACAAATTCACAGAAAATGACTTGCTTCCGCAATGAAAAATAATGTGACACTGGGTCACAAGAATGCCGGTACTAGTCTTGTTCGTTGAAAGAAAACATATATGCTTACACTTATGTAATGCAATTAACTCTTATTTGATTATTTAATCCTTTTGGGAATCGAATCTTATAGATTCGGGTTGATGCGATTGAACCGATCTGAAAAAATTGGCACCTTATGAACTTAGACGTCAGCGTTATAGTTACACTCGTACACAGCGTTACACTCAAACTTAGTGTCTTATCAATTTGTTTTACTTATTTGTGGCCAACGATAGTTTCAAACACAATGATAATTTTACCATGAGCAAGGTAACACAGAATCTTTGCAGATGTTTAGACTTGACAATTTCACAACACGAGGCAATGATTGTTATAAATGAAAAAATGTTTATTTGCTAACTGTTACTCTATGATCCATGGACTAAACTTGCTAAAACACATATACACACATACACATACGCACATACATACACATACACACAGTTCAATAGTTATTGCGATTTGAAGAAAGTTTAAGTCTAGCACTCTTTTGCTAGTTCATAAATTCAACCTGAGGAAGTCACAAGCAGATAACTTTACGATTTTTACTTTTAAAGATTAATTCGACCAGTTGCAGAAAATATAGAGATTTGTTTGGTTTACTTGCTTTCAAGTTGATTTGCTCAGATTTGATCTCAAGTTTTGTTTCCCTTTCCTGGTTGGGAAACCCCGGGCTGCTGATTGGCTTCTTATGTCGTCTTTGCGTGACACGTTTCTAGGAAAGCCCTCCTGTGAGTGGTTGTTGTTCCTGGTGACGTGAGAGTGACTTGTTCACTTTAAGTTCTTTTTGGAGTTTTGCGTGGCTTTGATGGTTTCTTAAGTAGTTTGCCGTAGAAGTCTTTGATGATCGGCTTGATGTTAAGGGTGTGAATCCTGTAGGTGCTTCGCAGCGTGATCAGTGCTATCTGCTCAGTGCTATCTGCCCAGTGCTATCTCATCTGCCTTGCGATATTTCATCGATCATTGTTACTGCTGTTTACATTCCACCACAGGCAGACTCTAGCTTGGCTTTGTCTAAGTTTCACAATTTGCTCAGCGGCTACATTAACAAACATCCTGACGCTGCCTTTATTATCGCGTGGGACTTTACCAAAGCCAACCTCAGGCAGGTCATGCCGAACTTTCATCAAAATTTTTCATCAACATTTTTCACCAACAAATGGATCATTGCTATACTCAGTTTAAAAAATGCCTACAATGCCTGCTCACTACCGGCTTTTGGCAAATCGGACCATGCCGCCATTTTCCTCACACCGGAATATAAACAATGGCTCGTTCAGGAACCCCGGGTGAAGATAGTAGTGACGCACTGGTCCTCCCACTCAGAAGCTATGCTACAGGCGGCTCTTAATGACATCTACTGGGACATGTTCCAGGTGAGTTCATCTGACGTCAGCAAGTTCATGGATGTAGCATCAAGCTATGTCAACACGCTAACTGAGCAAGTCACTGAAACGGTATCCATAAGGACATTATAAAATCAAAAACCGTGGGTGGACAGAACAATCCGTGATGCGGTTAACCAACGCACTGCCGCATACTACGCTGGTCTTTTGTCAGGAAACATGAGCGAGTACAAAGCATGCTCTTCCTATGCTCTCTACTAAAGAGCCGCTAAACTCAGATACAGGGAGAGAATTGAGTCTCATTTTCAGCTCAATGACTCTCGACACATGTGGCAGGGACTGAGGACCATCTGTTCTTTTGGAAATAAATCATCCGCAGAGGTGAGAGCAGATCCGTTGCTGGCCAAAGAATTCAACGTATATCTGTCATTTTGTAGATTAAATCAGTGACTTATGCATTACACGGTCAAAAGGGTACCGGGAGCATCCGTGCTGGAACATTTCTTTGTACTGTTTATTTTATGGGTCTCATGGGAGATAAGCAGAGCAGGGCAGGAAGTTTGTGTGATCATGTATTCCCTTTTATGACCACAGATGGTGAGAAGATTTCTTAATTTCCTATAAGGACTGCTTTATTCTGAAGTGTATATTTTGTGTCCGTTTGATAAGGCCCTACAATTACTCATACAAAATTACAACTTCTAAAATATGTTTAGTAAAGACTCCATCCAGTTTTTACACAAAACCAGAGCTTTGAATAATTTGTTTTTCCACAAAATTACATTGTTACCTTAAAATCGGCCTAGAAGATGGCATCCACTTTCAACTAAAATAAAATAGATTTTACAGTGTCCTTGTTAAGCTTACATTTACTTCTGCATGTCCCCAAACAAAGATTAAGGGTTTGACCCTTACACCATTTATTTTCAAGGCATCCCCACCAACCCCATGAATTACCCCATAACATCCATATGTACTCCCTTCCCCCAAGTATAAAAATTACACAATGAAAATATGAGTGATATTAAAATTTATTTAAAGAAAAAAAAAAACCTTCAGTAGCTTCCTCAAGTAAGGGTACCCTAAAAGAGGGACATATTGACAGTAGAGAGACAAAAAGGGGACCAGAAAATGACATGTATTGTTATTCAGACAATCTCAGACTGATAACATGAATGGTATCTCCGGTAATGTTAACATTTGGAACATATCATTTATTAGCATTCGGGCTCGCTTTTTTCTTCCCCATCTTTGTCCAAAGTGAGCAGCAGCCATGGGACAGGCCCACATTACCACAGGCTCTTACACATCAAAGGAACCTGATAAGGTCATTTTGTTTAACATTTGCGAGTCATAAATGGCAACCAACTCTAAAGTGGGGCTGCTCTGTCTCAAGGACTCCTTTTGCTAATCTCTGTAAAAGACACATGAAGATTGAGATTTATAGCGCCACCTCCTTGCGCGAGCTAAAACTGACCTTTGCTCAAGGATCCACTTAGAGACAGAATTTCAGCATTGTTTCTGAATGGCTTACCATAAATAAACACAGAAGTAACTTATCATCTCCTTTCCCTCCTCGGGCACTCCAGGTAATGCGAGCTCTCTGGTTCTTGAGAAGACAAAGAAACTCAAATCCACAGAGGATTGCCAAAAGGACAAATAATAATCGCTGCTGCTATTAAAGCAATATATGCAAGAAACAATATATATTAATGTTGTACTCTGTCTTTTATAAGCTTGCTGTGTAATGGAACCGATGGTATTTTCTTAACTGTGATGTATTACTGTTCCCTGTAAAGTTATAACGTGTTTAGATTCATACAGATGGTCGTGAGAAATATGAATCAGTGGTGCAACAGATTTGTTGATATTATAAATGGGTAAGCATGTGATAACACTTTACATAAGTATTAAACTCTTATGATTCGTCACATGGAAGATCACAGAGTAGATTTGGTATGTCCCAAAAGACATGGGCGAGAACAAGAACAATCTGATTGGGACAGCCGCCCGTGGGTGGACCCAAATCGAGCTGCTTAAAATGGACAACTACAGCTTTAGACTTGGGCTTCAGCTAACTGATTGCGCTTTGAAGCGCCCATGACCATAACATCTGGTCGATAATATAACAACACTACAAATACTTAGTCAACTCCGGAAGAAACCTTGAAAGCCTGAAACTACGCGGAACTCCGAGAAGAACTCCACGGGTCGCCTCTCTCACAAAATAACCAGGCAACTGCCAATCGCAGGAGGAGTTCCCTGAGTGACATCACGCTACGACGTCAGCCGCTGGAGATTTCCATGAAACACACGGAATCGGAAAGATCAGCTGACGAACTCAACTTAAAGCAAGTAGACCAAACAAATCTCTATTTCATTTATAAAGAATGATGTCTTGAGCTGTGTGATTTTCAGGTTTTAAACTATTTGCCACAGATCGCATTACCTAGCTCAAAATTATATAAAGTAATAATTTTGTTCATTTTTTCCGTCGGCCACGAAGCAAGATAAACTAAATTGTTAAAGATATACCGATGTTAATGGTCGTTGGACGAATCGTTAATAAAGTATAAATCATAAGTTAAAGATTAATATCACTTTAATCAAAGCAATATTGAATCTTTAATAAATGATTCCCCAAAGCTGAAATAATAGCTTCATAAATTAATTACAACTGTCAGTTCTTGCATTTCTTTGCACTGATTGAAGAATAAAAAGTGAGATCAGTCGCAATACTAAAGACCAGTGGTGTCAAACTCAATTCCTGGAGGGCTGCAGCTTTAGCTCCAACCAGCTCCAACTCACACTTGCTTGGACGGTTTCTAGTAATTCTGAATACCTTAATTAGCTGGATCAAGTGTTTGATTATGGTTGGAACTAAACTTTAGCACTATGTCAGCAAACTCACAATTATAGCTTCATTATAAATAAACATTAATTTGATATTATGTGTAGAATGGTTTATTAAAATGGTATTATATGTTAGATTATCCAATGTTTACTCACCAGGGTAGCAAGTTCCCTATCAGTCAGTCACGTTCGACGTAACATCAGAGTGACTGACTAATGGGATCTCGCTCGAGAGCCCAATCACCTTCGAGTGTTAACAAAACAAGCCAATGACAGTTGGCATGCGTGTTTCGCCACGCGCACCCGATGCGGTCTAAAGGGTGCGTGCGCGTGCAAACAACAGATTTTCGCTTCGGAGCCGAGCCTTCCGCAAATCTCCAGAATGTCTACAAGACAGCCGGCGTTGGTGTTACGGCGCGTCAGCGGAGGTTGCTGTCCAGTGCTGCATTGCCTGACGGTGTGCTTCAGCTTTAATCTAAAAGAGCTCCACGAAAGCAAATCTAAAGAGCTCCGGCGACAGGCGCCTTTTTAGAGATGGCTTCCCGCTCGTGCGTTTCTGGATGTGGTCGTTTCCTGGCTTCATCTGATGGTCACGATCGCTGTCCCTCGTGCTTGGGCTTTCAGCACGCTGAGGCATCGGGGGATGAGCTAGGTTCTGGAGATGATGATTCGGCTGAGCAGCCTCCGTCAGGAAGAGTAGCATTGCCCGAGTCAGATCCAGAACTGACTGCTATGCTTTCCCTGGCCGCTGAGAGCGTCGGGCTGCACTGGAGGCCTCCGCCTTCTCCCGAGCGCTCAAGGTCCCCGCAGGCCGATTGCCGGCAACCGCCTCCGGTTCCTTTCTTCCCGGAAGTGCATGAGGCTTCCGCCCTGCACGCCATGGCCCTCCTGCAAGTCCACCAAGCCAAGGCGTTAAAGCAGTTGCACGAGGGTGGTGCTGATCCAGGTGTGTTGCAGGAACTGCGCACAGCGACGGACCTTGCCCTAAGGGCGACGAAAGTCAAAGCGCGGGCCCTGGGTCAAAAGATGTCCATGTTAGTGGTCCAGGAGCGCCACCTATGGCTGACCTTGGCGGATATGAGGGAGTCCGACAAGCATCGCTTCCTGGACTCCCCGATCTCCCAGGCCGGCCTATTCGGCGAAGCGGTGGAGGACTTTGCCCAACAGTTCTCCGCCGCAAAAGCAGACTGAGGCGTTTTGTCACATCCTGCCCCGGCGGTCCGCTGCTGTCTCAAGCACCCTACCGCCGGCTGCAGCCCCTCCATCTGCTCGTCGCCGAGGGCGTCCTCCTGCTGCCTCCACCTCCGCTCCAGCTCGGCCATGGCAGCAGCCTTCTCTACAGCCGCAGCGTGGAGCTGGACGCAGGACAGCGCCGCAGCCCGCCTCCGCCCCTGCCAAGCATGTGAAGCGCCAGGGCAGGCGGCGTCCCTGAGACGGGCGACCCGGAGCCTCTGGATCCTGCTCATCAGGAGATGGTGACCGCACCACTCCTTCCCCCGGAGGAGGGCTGGGTGGAGAATCTTTTGTTTCCTTTTTGTTCTGTTCCGCCACTAGCCCCCGGGCCAGTGGTACCCAAAACTTCAAAAAGAGCAGTTTCCTTTTTCTCCGGGTCCCAAGAGGGCAAGGATGGCAGTGCACAAGACCCCGTCTCCACACTCCCATCCCCTTTCCCTTCGCCAGTGGGCAGCAGGGTCCGGTCTGAGGACGCGATGCCTTCTCCCACGCCCCCTGCCCTAGCCGTGGAGCCAGGTGAGTGTCGCACCACACACTCAGACCCCACTTCGAGACGCACGGCCTTTCGAGTTGGGCCCCTGTGCTCCACTTCACTGCCCCACCGCGGGTACATCGGTGACTCCCCTGGTCCCTGGGGGCCTGGCTAGAGCTCTCCAAGGTTTCAAGGTTTCTTTATTTGTCACATAATAAATTATACAGGGTATAATCAGAAGTGAAATGTAAAGCTGTATGCTAGCGTCTTGTATGTGCAGCCGACGAGCTCTCACGTCAGCCCGCACTTCCGGAGGAATGGCGACTCCACCCCGAGGTACTCCAGCTGATTTGGAGACGCTTCGGGGATGCTCAGGTAGACCTGTTTGCCTCCCCGGACACGTCCCACTGCCAGCTGTTTTTCTCCCTGTCCGAGGGGACCCTCGGTAAAGACGAGCTAGCATACAGCTGGCCTCGAGGCCTACGCAAATATGCGTTTTCCCCAGTGAGCCTTCTCGCACAGACCCTGTGCAAGGTCAGGGAGGACGAGGAGCAAGTCCTTTTGGTGGTGCCTTACTGGCCCAATCGGACTTGGTTCCCAGAACTGATGCTCCTCGCGACAGCTCCTCCTTGGAAAATTCCTCTGAGGAGGGATCTCCTTTCTCAGAGAGGAGGCACGGAGGGCGGTGCGTGGCGAAACACGCACGCCAACTGTCATTGGCTTGTTTTGTTAACACTCGAAGTTGATTGGGCTCTCGAGCGAGATCCCATTAGTCAGTCACTCTGACGTTACGTCTCCGTTCCCTCCTTCAGGGAACGGGATTTACGCAAGTAACCGAGATGTTCTTCTGGTATTCTGGCAATTAGCAGCACAAAAAGCCAGGTTTTGTCATTATATGTCAAAGCTAGTGCGCATGTCTTGAAACTCATATAGCAAAAATTATGTTAAAGTTCCTTAACCATTTTAAGCTTGTTTCATAATATGAAATAAATAATTAATTTCCAAATGTAGTTAACGATTAAAGAGAATGTTGGGTAAAAGGAAAAAAAAACATATATTAATTGGAATTAAAATAAAAAAAATACACAAAAAAGAACATAACATGGGCAGGTAAAAGGTATTATGTTTAAGTTTAAGTGTCACTGCTACATCCTATTTACCAAATTGTAAACGCAGACCCACCCCCAGCACTCAACCTAAACTGGTCCAGGTATGCATGCCCATATCTCAGCCAAAATCAGACTGGCCCTTATGATCCTTAATCGAGCCGAATGTGGCTAAATGTGCCGTGTCTCAGTGCAAATCCAGATCCACACATCCAAAGCCTATAGCCAAATCTGGCGACCATTACTGGGCCAGAGCTTGCTCACTTTCGGTGAGCCGCTGCCAGAACACAGCCAAGTGAGCCGACACTCAGCCATAATTGGCTCGATTGCGCTGGCTACCTGGGTCTGCACCTCTCAATTTCTTTCAACATGGCAACACGAGAGCCGTCAGTCAAGACATGGAAAACTAGCGTTACTTATTTGAAAAATTCAAAAGTAATGCATTACTTTACTAGTTACTTAAAAAAAGATTAAGGCTTATGTAATCTGATTGCGTAACTTGCATCACTTGTAATGCATTATCCCCAATACTTCCCATTATAGCAATTCTGTCTGTATAGGTCTTATTTAAACTGTGTTAGACACATCAAAAGATAGTTTTCCAAATTCTGTAAAACTACTTAAATATTCTCTATTTAAACTTACAAATGGTTAAGCAGTAGAAGGTCCTGTGGCTGTGAACTGAAATTCAGACTGTTAATATTAGAATATTAGACTCTGATGACAGAGCAATGATCTGTTGGAGTCAGTTATTGTTGGTATCGCAGGGGTCCCACAGCACTGCCACCGTTTCACAGTTCAACAAACAATTCTGGATCTGATGCTAAATCACAGTGGCATGTGGGGAATAGAGAGCAGAACAAAAGACAGGATAAGAAATTGACTTTATATTGAAGAATACATTTGAATAAATTTGATTATTTATTTGTCCTTTCATGCCTACCTTCTCTTACTCTGCATTATTATTAATTTGTGTATTCCACACAAAATAAGCATACAGAGATGTACAACAATCAGAAAGTATAAGTAAATCATTTTGTCTCTGCATTCTGTCCAGATTCTCAGTGGGGCTTTGGATGCTTCAGGTGACTTTTTAGTAATCACTACTTTCTAATTTATGCTGTTCTATTAAATCATTAATCAGTGAAGGCATTATTATGAATAAATCATCAAAAGTATCTTTTTATCACCAATAGCAACAGTGAGAGAGGTGATGGGAAACAATAGAGACAAAGATCATTAAATGATGCGAACATGACTCAAACTCACATGCATGAGCAACAAAGCACAATGTTCGTGCACTCAAAGCACTCTGACGTCTTGTTTCTGTGAATGTTACAAAGGCCAAATCTTCAATACATCAAAAGTCACAGTACATCACAAAAACAACCACATGACAGAGTATATATGGTATCAATAAATCGGATTTCATAAAACATTCTGCAATGTCATATGAATGTGTTAATCTAGTCTAAGCTATAAGGTTTATATTTTTCTGTTTATATTAAATATATAGAACAAAACAACATTGACAAAGCTGTTGAGATCTTGATATGTACAGTACCTCCTAACAAATCTACATAATTGTCATCAGACCCCTTTATAAGCACCTATTTCAATGTTTTTATGTATAAATAAAGCTGTGAGGTGTTAAATGAACATTCACAAGCTGTAACAACATGGTATGAAAATGTAAGCATAATTCAAAGACGTCAATATTAATTTAAAGATTATAAATTCGTGTAGTGTGTGTGTGTGTGTGTGTGTGTGTGTGTGTGTGTGTCAAACTCCTTTTCAAAGCACACTCATTGTTTTATTTTTTCTAGGAGTATGCATGTTGCTGCTGTGTAAGTGTTTGTGTGCAGGTGATAAAATGTGAGGGTGAGAGCACAAAACAAACCAAAGGTTTCAAACAGATTATTCCAGTGATGAGGATCAGTTAATATTTGTGTTGTCATTAGGCTGGTGCATGTGTCACAGCACCATGACAACCGCTAAAATCTGATCTTAACTGAAGCATTCAAAACCTTCTTACACAAACTCCCACATACATAATAATAATAATAAAAAACACTGGCATTATGTCTTTGTCGTTTTTACATGTGCAGCATCAATAAAGCAGCGGCACTGCACTTAATTAACCCAAATATATGAGCAGAATTCACCAAAGTGGACTTAAAGACATGATTCACAAAACTTAATAATAGCTTAAGATTTAAAAGTGGCCACTTTATTAAAAACATCCACTTGCATGCTTATTAATGCAAAGAGCTAATCAGACAACCTCGTGAACATACAAAGGAAATCTAAGTGTCTTATCAGTATCCCGGTTTCTATGGGGGAACACAAAGCTGTAAAGAGGTTCAACAAGGAGACTGCAGCTCCATTAAATGGTTAGCTAAATATTTATGGCCCTGGCTGACATTCTGGAATTGCTCAGTTTCATTATAACCTGTTTTAATTTATTTAGATAACCAATGAGAACAAACCAAGTCCTTATTTTTCACTTTGGAGGATTAAATGTTAAAACGTTTTCCAAAATTATTGTCTCATGCACTTTGAGATGATTATACTGTATGATTTTCACAACTTGGGTGATTACACTTCCAGTTTTGTGGCTTTAAAATATCAAGACCAGGTTTAATGAGCAAGATGACTGTTTTAATAATGATATCTGTGTCATCCTCTACATTTTGGCTATGTAAATACAACATTGTAACTGGAGTAGACGCAACTTAGATTGCGTCAATATTCACTGATAATGTTTCCTTCCAGTGAGTCATCCAAGTGAGTCACTCAAAAACTAGTTTAATTCAAATTTTTGAACTCAATCAGCTGATTCACTGGGAAGTTTAGACCCCAAAGAACGAGTTGCTCGTGCCACTTTGTGGCATTGATTCAACAAGGTGTTGGAAACATTCCTCAGAGATTTTGGTCCATATTGACAATATATCATCATGCAGTTGCTGCAGATTTGTCATCTGCACATCCATGATACGAATCTCCCATTCCATCACATTCCAAAGGTGCTCTATTGGATTGAGATCTGGTGACTGTGGAGGCCATTTGAGTAAAGGTAACTCATTGTCATGTTCAAGAAACCAGTCTGAGATGACTTGAGCTTTGTGACATGGTGCATTATCCTGCTGGAAGTAGCCATCAGAAGATGGGTACACTGTAGTCATAAAGGGATGGACATGGTAAGCAACAATACTCAGGTAGGCTGTGGTGTTTATACGATACTCAATTGGTACTAAGGGGCCCAAAGTGTGCCAAGAAAATACCCCCCACACCATTACACCACCACCCTGAACCATTGAGACAAGGCAGGATGAATCCATGCCTTCATGTTTTTTTACGCCAAATTCTGACCCTACCATCTGAATGTCGCAGCAGAAATTGAGACTCATCAGACCAGGCAACATTTTTACAATCTTCTATTGTCCAATTTTGGTGAGCCTGTGCGAATTGTAGCCTCCGTTTCCTGTTCTTAGCTGGCAGAAGCTGCAATCGGTGCGGTCTTCTGCTGCTATAGCCCATCTGCTTCAGGGTTCAATGTGTTTTGCGTTCAGAGATGGTATTCTGCATACCTTGGTTGTAACTAGTGGTTATTTGAATTACTGTTGCCTTTCTATCACCTCTAACCAGACTGCCAATTCTCCCCTGACATTAACAAGGCATCCACATTTTGTGCGCTCACTGCATATTTTCTCTTTTTCGGTCCATTCTCTGCAAACCAGTGGCAGCTGGTGCTAAATTTTTTTGGGGGGGATGCAAACAAACTGAAAAAAATAGTTAGTAATACAGGACTATAAATGGCCATTTATTAGGTGATTATGTATCATTATTGCTAGATAAAATATTGAACATTTTAAAGTCAACTGTAAAATAATGCAATAAATGTACCAGGAATCAGTGAATTTGATTTCAATGTGGGTTTATTGTCAGTAATTAAGTAATAAAGGTAATTATAAAACATACACATACACACAATGTAAAGTTGCCTTGTCACTGGCCAGTTGCACTATTTGAAAATAAATGTTGCTCTCCTTTTTTTCTGGCTTGCAAACTTCTCAATTACCTTCTGGTTGAAATCAGTCATCTCAGTCACCAGTCTCTTCTCCATTGACAGCATGGCTCCTGGGTCATGCTATTTTTCAGAAAAGTCTTAATCCTTTTCAAGCAACAAAATCGACCAGGCCACGGAATATCCCGGGATTATCCGAGCTTTTGCTCTCGTCATGGCCACGCAAAGCCAGCTCAAACGCACCACAAAATTTCACACAGTCTGTTATTCTAGACAGGATGTGTCGCTTTTTTGTGACCTCTTCATTGTGCCTTCTAATGCCAATCATGTAGCCTTCATCAAGCTGTTCAGCAATGCTAAGCTTCCCAAAAAACTGGAGCCTCATAGTGTTGTCAAGATGGCTTTGGCTACTTTCATGCCGCTTGCACTTTTCAGAGAGATGTTTTAAGTCACGAACCCCTGTTGTTGTCCACGTTTCGGTGCCAGGACTTTGAAACAGCAAACACGGAAAACAATAAAAGGCATGACTTACATCACATCCAGCCAGCCAACTCCGTTTGCCATAAGAAGATCGAGATATTGTGCTTGCTTCCACATTAATTAGTACCTGTCTGTCAACTGACGAGCTGCTGCAGAGCCTGCGCCCCAAGGACAATTTGAAACAAGCCAATTAGAGCTTAGCCTCAAATCACATGCTTTTGAAAAGTTTGTGTACCTACATATACACTCATTAGTCCGGCGCCCCGCACACAAATATGAAAGGAACATAGTTTAGATTTTTTGATTTTCAATAAATTATAATATAACTAACAGTAGAATACTATGACTAAATAACTTTATTTAGGTAATATTTGCGATATATTTTTTACTTTTTTTTAACATGTTAAAGGGGGCTAACTTGAAGGGGGGCGGGGCCCCAGCGCCCCCTATTGACCAGCCGCCACTGCTGCAAACCCTAGAGATTGTTGTGCGTGGAAATCCCAGTAGATCAGCAGTTTTTTTTAAATACTCAAACCAGCCCGTCTGGCACCAACAACAATTCCACGTTCAAACGTTCTCACTGAAATCCCCTTTCTGATGCTCGGTTTGAACTTCAGCAAGTCCTCTTCACCACATCTAGATTCCTAAATGCATCGAGTTGCTGCCATATGATTTGCTGATGAGCAATTTGTGTTACCAAGTAATTGAACAGGTGTACCTAATAAAGTGTCCAGTGAGTGTATATATTAATGGTGTCAAAATTAGCGTGTTAACGCAGGCGATTAGGTCTTTCAGTTTAACGGGTTAACAATATGTAATGCAATTAACGCAGGGGCGGGGCTAGGGTTGGCCACCCCACTCACAATTGCAGTTTCTGTCACTGTCCCTTGACAAGAAGTGCATTTATTCGCCGAGTTACAGAATGCGAATTCGCAGAATGTCTTTTGACCACATCAAACGTGAGACGTTTTAGACGCATGCTCCAACTTTCACTTCAGCGTCAGCGAGTCAAACAAGCGCGGAAACGGTACTGGGCTTGGAGCGCATGCTCTTCTATTGCAGAATAAAGATGCCAGGGTACGCTGTAGCCTGTATGATTTCATATCAAAGTGCGAAATAAACTACGTGCATGCAATGTTGTGGTCAGTTAAGTCGTGAAGTTACCAAAAAGGCGATTAAAGCTGCCTTAAAACTGTGCATGCATGTAATATGTTAAATATGAGTCAGATTAAATAACGTCTCTGAAATTGATTTTTTCAAAACTGTCCTGGAGCATCCTAGCACAGTCTCTCTCATCCACCCTCGATTCAACTGGTCAGTTCATTAGTAGATACTTTAAAACCTGAAGTGGGTTAGAAAAGGTAAAGAGAGTTGAGAGAAAATATGATGCGTGTCAGATTTGCATCACGTTTAACAGCAGCTCTTAAAAGAAACGGCAGGCAAATAACCTAATAACCAGCTGCTGCCTGTGATGTCTGTCAATCAGACATAAAAACATAAAATTTAAAAAAAAAGAGTAAATAACCTTTCTAGATTTAAGGGGTTCATCTATATTTAATTTAGAATGTAGTTTTTGATAACTTTATTCAATTCCTGTACATTTAAGTTCACTTAAATTATAAGTATTTTTTTTAAAGTCTAATACATGTTAAAACCAATAACTCTTGTAATGCAACTGAATATGAAGCTATTATTTCAGCTCCGGGAATTATTTGTTAAAGATTCAATATTGCTTGATTAAAGTAATATTACTATTTAACTTACAGTTTATACCTTATTAAGTGGTCGTCCAGCGATCACTAAACAGTATATTCTATCAATCTCTCAAATTCGAGCTTCGGTACGTTCTCTTTGTGGCAAGAAGGACACAATACTTAAAAATCACATTCCAGAGACAATTCTTTATAAAATGAAACAAGGTTTATTTACAATACTAATATTCTAACATACGTAATACACACAAACATACACACATGCATACGGGAGTTTTGAGGTTAAATGTTGAAAGAATACCATTCTTTCCTATTTCATAACTAACCAGAAAAAGATCACGACACATGCCTAGGCGTTGTACTGCATTCAGATCAGAATTTTACCAGTTTCAGTTAGGATAAAACTTAGTTTGATATACTTGCTTTCTGTTGGTTTAAGCAGGCTGTTGCTTTAGTTTCGTTTCCACGTGGGTTTCCAGCTGCTCTGGGAAACTTTGTCTCATTCGCACATGGGTTTCCACGCGTTGCTCTGGGAAAACTCTGCTGGCGTCACCGGGAGCCGTGTTGGAATCGCGGAGGCTATTTGATGCTGGGTCTAAGTTGAGATGGAAGCGTCGTTACGGCTGGTTCTGCGGCGCATTTATACAGTCTTTGATTCAGCGTCGTTATTTGTCTCAGGGTCTTAAGGCGAGTCCAGCGGGCGTCCTTCCGGTGTTGGAGGCGGTTTCGAGCAGGAAGAGTTACAAGAGAGGTTCAAGAGAGGGCGCACACTGGCGCGTCGTTTTAAACATCCGGGACACCGCCCACAGGCGGCTGGTCGAATCAGAGTGTCGGTATGGAGCCCGCCCATGTCCAGGCTTTCTACCTGCTTACACTTTGTGACGAAAAATAAACTTTTACCCATGTATTAAAACTCTTACCAGGTTTACACATTTATAATATCACCACATTCGTTATCTTACTGATTCATCCATTTTTGCAACCGTTCATACAAGTCTAAACACTGCAACCTACACATTACAGCTTAAGGCACGATTAAGAATCAGCCCACATTTCTTAAGTAATTCATATTCCACAAGCATATGAAAGAAAGAGTACAACATTAATATCCATATGTTTCTTGTGTAGATGTTTTTGAAAGTCATGAAATGAACGAATGTCTTTTAGAAACGTTCCCGTCACATTCCTTTGTTCTGTGACCGAAAGAAAATGCGCGCTTTTGGTGCTGGATGAGGGGGAGGGGTTTTAGAGAGACGCTGATTCCTTTGGTGACCTGTAGAGACAGTTGAATTCCTGCCGACATACGTTACACTCTATACTGTAATGCTGAATGGCTACAATTAATGGTTAAATATTAGGAAAACAATTATATAGAGACATCAGTAGTATTGGTATTAGTGATACTGGCCTTCAGTCATGAACAATACTAGCCTTTTTTCAGCCAAAAAGTTGGCATTAAATAAAAAAATGATATTGTCTTTATGATGTTTGTACATTAATTTGAAGATTGAATGTAAAATTATTACAATATGAAAGTATATTTAAAAACTTCAATGTTAGGTGGGATTAATCGCGATTAATTAATTTCTGAAAAATGTGTGATTAATTAGTTATTGTTTTTAATCGATTTACAGCACTAACAGGTGCATCTCAATAAATTAGAATGTTGTGGAAAAGTTCATTTATTTCAGTAATTCAACTCAAATTGTGAAACTTAATAAATTAAATGCACACAGACTGAAGTAGTTTAAGTATTTGGTTCTTTTAATTGTGATGATTTTGGCTCACATTTAACAAAAACCCACCAATTCACTATCTCAACAAATTAGAATACTTCATAAGACCAATAAAAAAGCATTTTTAGTGAATTTTTGGCCTTCTGGTAAGTATGTTAATTTACTGTATATTTACGCAATACTTGGTAGGGGCTCCTTTTGCTTTAATTACTGCCTCAATTCGGCGTCGCATGGAGGTGATCAGTTTGTGGCACTGCTGAGGTGGTATGGAAGCCCAGGTTTCTTTGACAGTGGCCTTCAGCTCATCTGCATTTTTTGTTCTCTTGTTTCTCATTTTCCTCTTGACAATACTCCATAGATTCTCTATGCGGTTCAGGTCTGGTGAGTTTGCTGGCCAGTCAAGCACACCAACACCATGGTCATTTAACCAACTTTTGGTTCTTTTGGCAGTGTGGGTAGGTGCCAAATCCTGCTGTAAGTTGAAATCGGTATCTTTAAAAAGCTGGTCAGCAGAAGGAAGCATGAAGTGCTCCAAAATGGACCAACACCAGCAGATGACATTGAAAACCAAATCATCACAGACTGTGAAAACTTGACACTGGACTTTAAGCAACTTGGGCTATGAACTTCTCGACCGTTCCTCCAGACTCTTAGTTTCCAAATACAATACAAAATTTTCTCTCATCTGAAAAGAGGACTGTGGACCACTGGGCAACAGTCCAGTTCTTCTTCTCCTTAGCCCAGGTAAGATGACTCTGACGTTGTCTGTGGTTCAGGAATGGCTTAACAAGAGGAATACGACAACTGTAGCCAAATTCTTTGACAAGTCTGTGTGTGGTGGCTCTTGATGCTTTGACCCCAGCTTCAGTCCATTCCTTATGAAGTTCCCCAAATTCTTGAATCGGTTTTGCTTGACAATCCTCATAAGGCTGTAGTTCTCTTGGTTGATTGTGCATCTTTTTCTTCCACACTTTTTCTTCCACTCAACTTTCTGTTAACATGCTTGGATACAGCACTCTGTGAATGGCCAGCTTGTTTGGCAATGAATGTTTGTGGCTTACCCTCTTTGTGAAGGGTGTCAATGATTGTCTTCTGGACAACTGTCATATCAGCAACTTCCCCATGATTGTGTAGCCTAGTGAACCAAACTGAGAGACCATTTTGAAGGCTAAGGAAAACTTTTCAGGTGTTTTGAGTTGATTAGCTGATTGGCATGTCACCATATTATAATTTGTTGAGATAGTGAATTGGTGGGTTTTTGATAAATGTGAGCCAAAATCATCAGAATTAAAAGAACCAAAGACTTAAACTACTTCAGTCTGTGTGCATTGAATTTATTTAATACACAAGTTTCACAATTTGAGTTGAATTACTGAAATAAATGAACTTTTCCACAACATTCTAATTTATTGAAATGCACCTGTATGTGTATATATATATATAAATCAAATCAAATCACTTTCATTGTCACATCACCACAGCACAAGTGCCTTGGTGAGTGAAATTCTTACGAGCGTGCTCCAGACAGTGCAAAAAAATAAAATAAAAATAAAACAACAACAACAATTTACATATGGACAGTACGTATTTACAGACTGTACAGAAGACAATGTGCAAAATACACATACATATACTCAGTACACACAGTGTACTATAAAGACATACTTTGTTATCGATCCACATTATACACTGTATGTACACATCTACATTATGTACACATCTATACATAGTATTATGTGAAGGTGCAACAGAATATAAATTTACAGCAGATGGTTGTGCAACAGATAGTTGTGCAAAGGTGCAACAGATTATGCATATGCAATGTCGTGGATGTGCATTGTATGGTGTCCAGTAATAGCAGATGTGTTAGTGCAGTGTGTGCGTGTAGTCCGGTAGAACTGTGTTAAAGTGCAGTGCATGGCATGTTGTGTGAGTGGGAGTGTGATATAGGGTGAGTTATTTCTGACTGTTCATTAGCCTGAGGGAAAAAGCTGTCCCTCAGTCGGCTAGTGCGCGATCGGATGCTGCGGAGACGTCTCCCTGAGGGCAACAGAGAGAGCAGTCTGTGGGACGGGTGGATGGAGTCTTTGATAATCCTCCAGGCTTTCCTTGTACACCGCCTGGTGTAGATGTCCTGGAGGGAGGGAAGCTCACCTCCAACAATGTGGCGGGCAGTTCGCACGACCCTTTGCAGAGGGTGCTGTTTCCAAACCAGGCGGTGATGCAGCCGGTCAGGATGCTCTTCAGAGTGCAGGTGTAGAAGGATCTGAGGATTCTGGGGCTTGTTCCAAACTTCCTCAGCCGTCTTAGGAAGAAGAGACGCTGATGTGCCTTCTTCAGCACTGCATCTGTGTGAGCAGACCATGTGAGATCCTCGGTTATGTGAACGCCGAGGAACTTAAAGCTGTTTACCCGCTCCACAGGTGTCTTGTCGATGGTGATGGGTGTGTGTTCTCTGCTCTGTCTCCTGTAATCCACCACCAGCTCCTTGGTCTTGTCGATGTTGAGTGAGAGGTGGTTCTCCTGACACCATTTAGTCAGGGTACTCACCTCCTCTCTGTAGGCCGTCTCATCGTTGTCGGTGATCAGGCCTATCACCGTTGTGTCATCGGCAAATTTGACGATGACATTGGAGCTGTGTGTAGCTGTACAGTCATGTGTGTACAGGGAGTACAGGAGTGGGCTGAGGACGCAGCCCTGCGGTGCACCAGTGTTGAGGGTCAGGGGAGATGAGGTGTTGTTGCCCATTCTGACCACCTGACTTCTGCCTGTCAGGAAGTCCAGGATCCAGCTGCACAGAGATCTGTTCAGTCCCAGAGTCTGGAGCTTCGCAACCAGTGTGGCAGGCACTATGGTGTTAAATGCCGAACTATAATCCACAGAGCAGAGCAGATGTGTTCTCTGACGAGCTTCTCAAAACACTTGCTGAAGATCGGGGTCAGAGCAACGAGCCTCCAGTCGTTCAAGCATGTGATTTTATTTTTCTTTGGTATGGACACAATGGTTGATTTTTTTGAAGCATGAGGGAACCACAGACAGAGAGGACAGATTGAAAATGTCTGTAAAACCCTGGCTAGCTGGAAAGTGCATGCTTTGAGCACACGGCCTGGTATGCCATCCGGGCCTGCTTTACCGGATGTTCACCCGTTTGAAGGATTGGGTTACATCCGCGACAGAAAGCGTGAGTGGACTCACCTCTTCTGCAGCAGTTGTGTGGCGCTCTCTGTGTGGGCGGTGTTATCAGCCTCAAACGAGCATAAAAGTGTTGAGCTCGTCCGGTGAGGCGGCATATGTTCACAGTAGCTGGTTTATTCCCTTTAAAGCCTGTGATGTTGTTAATGCCCTGTCACATGCTTCTTGGGTTGTTGTTGCTGAAATGTTCTTCAACTTTGTTTTGTATTGTCGTTTGGCTGCTTTGATGGATCTCCTGAGATCGTAACTGGCTTGTTTCCGATCGTCAGTGTTTCCGGATTTAAAGGCAGATGTCGCGCTGACAAGGCTGATCGAACATCGCTGTTAATCCACGGTTTTGGTTGGGGTAGATACGGATTGTTTTGTCGGAAATACGTCTTCTATACACTTCCTGATAAAACACGTGACTGTATCTGAATACGCCTCTATATCGTCATCAGACGCTGCCCGGAACATGTCCCAGTCCACGTGATCAAAACAGTCCTGTAGTATAGCATCCGATTGGTCCGACCAGCATTTATATTGTCCTGAGGCGGGTGCTTCACGTTTCAGTTTCTGCCTATAAGCAGGCAGAAGCAGAACGGAAGAGTGATCCGATTTGCGAAAGGTGGGCGGGGAGGGACTTGTATGCATCCCGGAAGAAGTGTAACAATGGTCAGTATCGATCTCCAGCGTGTTGATGGTGACGTGTTGAAAGTATTTTGGAGCTATTGTTCTGAAGTTGGCTTTATTAAAGTCCCCCGTGATAATAAAAGCTGCATCTGGCTGCGAGGTTTCCTGCTCACTTATATTCCCTGTACAGTTCCTGAGTGCCTGGTCTGTATTGGCTTGAGGAGAATGTAAACAGCCGTGATTATGATTGCTGTAAATTCTCTCGGTAGCCAGAATGGTCGACACAGGAGCATATGAAATTCCAGATCAGGGGAGCAGAATGATTTAATAGAGTGTATGTTCCTTTCATTACACCACGAGTTGTTGATATATAAACAAACAACCCCGCCTCTGCTTTTCCCTGTGAGCTCCTTTGCTCTATCCGAGCGGTGCACGGAGAAGCCCGTGAGCTCGATGGCTGAGTCTGGAACCATAGCAGACATCCAGGTTTCTGTGAGGCAAATAACGCAGCAGTCCCTTGTTTCTCGTTGGTATGAGATGCGCGCCCGCAGTTCACAGAGTTTGTTGTCCAGTGACTGAACGTTAGCCAGCAAAATTGTTGGGAGAGGAGTTCGGAAAGCACGGCGTCTCAGTCTGACGAGAACGCCAGCTCTCTTCCCTCTTTTTCGGCGTCGGCGGCGTTTCCTCGATTGCGCGACCCAGACAAAGGGCTCAGATGCCGTGTCTGTGAACAATCCACCAGCATTCAAGAACTCAAAGTCCGGTTTGCGTTGCGCGACGGAGGAACCAATGTTTAAAAGCATGTCTCAATCGTGACAGTTATACTAGCAACATCTAACATCTACGCCATCTTGTAACAATCACATATATATATATATATATATATACATTAGGGGTGTCAACGTTAAGCTGTTAATGCATGCGATTAATCTAAAAATTGTAACGGGTAATTTGTTTTTTACGCAAATTAATCGCATTATAAGTTTGACCCCAACTTCTTGCCGTCATCGCAGCGCGGAAGGTTATCTGTCAATTTGTGATTAGAGTACAGCGAACCAGTGTTACCAGGGTAGCGGCACAACAAGCGGGCTATTTTGAAAATTACAGAGCCATAAAACTGAAAATAGATCCTTTTGCTAATGTGTATTATACTTGGAATGTATACCTGGCAACTTAATGGAGAGGCGGTTGTAACATCACAAACAATGTGAGTTTCAGCCAGAGCGTGCATGTTAAGGTTCTTACACAGCAGAAATAAAAATGAAAACAGCCACAGATTATATAAGGTAATAAACGCACAATTACGATAGGATATGGTTTGTACTGTATGTGATTTTCTTGAGATGAATGTGTACATCTGAAATGCTAATTTGTGTAGCGATATAAAAGGCTATACATTTGCATATTTTAACAACAGTAAACAACCAAATATGTGTTTGCAAAAGAAAGATATTACAAACACTCTATGGTGGTTTGAAGTGATTTCTTAATAAAAGTGTACTATTAATCTCATAAATTGTCTTATGAGCATGATGCTAATGTTAGCTATAATGCAGCTGCATGCAGAACAGGTCCAATTCTTCTTCATAATACATTTTGTATGAATACCTCACGTAAGGTTGCAAGAAAATATTTTGTTGTATTTATTTAGAAATACTTTTGATAATAGTTTGGTAAATGTATACTGGGATTGAAGTGATGTGGCTTGGTAAATGTTTTATTGCCAGTATAAAGGCTGATAATGGCTGAATAAAACCAAAATAATAATAAGGATTATGCCTCATATCTATATATATATATATATATATATATATAAACATTTTACCTTAAATATAATCAAACACAAATAATCAAACATTTTACCTTAAAGTTTGAGTCCGAATTGTTTGCAAGAGGGTGATTATAAACACAAACAAGATGTGAAAGTGAACTAGAGTTCACCTGCTTTTTGGGATGATGTTTCATGTCAATAATATCTTCCTTACAAAAAAGTAACCATTGTTTTACAAAAAAATCATGGTTACTATAGTTAACCACCAATTTACTATGTTTTTGCTGCACTAGTTTACAAGGTTCACATAGTTTAACCATAGTATTTGTAGTAAAACTGTGGTTATTCAAATGACAATATTTCCCCAATAAACTGATAAGCATGTTAATGCACATCAATATTGCCAATGTTTTGAGTAACATTTTACTCTGTTTGTGGTAAAGCCCTTTACTGGATCAGTACATTTCTGGTTTGTATTTTACCTGGACAATATCAAGCCCTATCAAGTCAGCTGCAAAGGTCTGCCTTGTATCCACTGGTGCTTCAGGGGAATGTGGTCTTGGCCACTACTCTGCCCTTAACAAATCACTAGGTTCTTCTGTTGTCGTGTCATCAGATTTCATTGCTTTCTCTCAGCAACAGCCAGTTCTGCACCATATAATTCTCTGAGAACATATCAGCCCTTCTCTCTGAGACTTCAACATTGATATCTACTCATCACCTCAAGCTAAGCCTTAACAAGACTGAGCTGCCCTTCACTGCTGTCACAACCCCCATTTCGGTTAAAGGTCAGACTGATTCCTAATGCTGAAAGAGTCTGGTTCAACATGACCACGCTAACTCACACTAGCTGCTCTGCCTGCATCTCCCACACAATCCAGATTGAGACGCGAACGTGAATGCCGAGTTATGAAAGATAATTAATGGTGATTGATTTATTCCATGCATTCATCCCATAGTCAGAGGTTTATTGTTTCCTGAAGTGAAAAGCAGGACACAAAAGTACTAGCATTCTCAATGAGAAATACAAGAGATCTGGAAGCAATCAGGAACACATCAAGAGCTATTACACATATTGATGATAGTCAAAAAGCAAGTTTAATGTGCTTTTAGCTTTGAAGGCGCAAAGGAATTGGTTCAAATTGATCATTTTAATATACCAGCTATAAAATGCCACTACAGAACTTTGTCAAAACAAATTAATCTGTTTGCCAAATGTGCAAAATATCTGCCAAAGATCAGCTATCTACACTTTAAATTGCCAAATGAAAAGTATAATATAAGTGAACGCTGGATAGCTGGAGAATGACTTTATTGCATATCCATGAATACCTAAGAGGAATGCTGCAGGTTTAGTAAAAAAAATGTTAAAACTAATGTGATGTGAAAAACACGAATACATTCAGTATTCACATATGACAGCCACTGTAATATGTGTAAAATACGCTTACTCTCTATTATGTCTATTAAAGTATTGATCAATTATTTTCTGATTAAAATAAAAATGTACATAGCATTCTAGTCAAAGCAAATTCAAACAGCCTGATCATCTTCATAATAGACTACAATGGAACAAATCACTCAGGACTTGTTATAAATAAGAATGCATTCTTAAGTAACTCGCCTTGTTAAATAAAGGGTAATGAAAAGACTGATCTGTGCTGCTTGAATTTAATAATCATAATGTTAGATAACATAAAAACATCCACCCTCTAGCAAGGCCGGCTCCAGGCATGGGCAGGGGTGTCTTGCCCACCCAATCAAAATTAGACAACGATTGCGTTATTTTTTATGCAGTGATTAAAACCAATCTGAAGTTAACTGTATTTTGAGATGTTTAAGATATAGCTGGAAACTGCCCCAACAATAATACAAAAAACAGAAAATTGCAGCATTTTTTCTTTCATTGGCTGAAATGAAGGCGCGCTGAATTCACGCGGAGCTTCAGTCAGAATAGCTGAGGCTATCAACGAGCAAAAACGGGCAGAAATATTTTTGCGCTATCACTGGAATTTTGTGAGTTACGGGGAGTTTTATAGGCTACATGAATATGTATCATAGCCTACCACTGGATTTCTCAAAAGCATCATAGCTCCATGGGCTACGATCAACTTAGGCTTACGATGCTTTTGGGAAACGCAGCCCTGATCAGTTTTTATATTTGAAAAAACCCAATCAAACCGTGCATTCATTTACATTATGCATTTAGCAGATGCTTTTATCCAAAGTGACTTACAGTGCATTCAGGCTATACATTTGTATTGTCAGTATGTGTGTTCCTGGGAATCGAACCCACAACCTTTGCGCTGCTAACACAATGCTCTAACCACTGAGCCACAGGAACACATTGCATTAATTCATTGCTAATTAATATATTAATTATATTTAAAAGTATCTTAAAAAAACAAATAGCATACGTTTTTTTTTAAAAGTACTGACTGACAGACTGTGTGATTTTTCATTCATAGATTCAAATGTCAATGAGAGATGAAGGAGCGAGAAACCAGTGATATTATGATAAAAGGAAGTAAGACATGCAGAGACACAAAGGAGGAAGCTGGATCATCAGATGGAGGGTTAAAAACAAGCCCTAGGGGTGGGCACTTCAAAGCAAAGTCATGGCAGTGAGGTGCTAAAAGGGGTTTTGAAGGCAGACTCACAGCAATGCTTCCTAAATATACCTTTCAGAGTTCCTCATCAAAGACCAGAGAGCAAATCTCTAGAAGCAGACATGATAACATAATTTACCTGGAGAATCATCTTCGTACTCGAGCAGGCAAGCCTTTTAACTTAGACTGAAATATCGATATCATAAAGCACTTTGGGATATGAGATACAGGCGGTACACTTGTATCACAGTATGATTTTGATATGCAACAACATGGAGCCAGAAATTTCACTAAAGCATCTTGTTGAGCCTCTAATCTCAACAGGATTTTTTTAGTAACAAGCAAATCAGTTATTTTAAAACAGGATGGAAAATGATGTTGTATAACAAAACTATGCTATTAGTAGGCTTGTATATCATATAACAATTAAAAACAACATCTTTAGTCTATCAGTCTTATTAATTGAAACTAAACTATTTTTTTTTCTCCATATAATATTGGGTCTTATTTTAAAATTATTGAGCTGGACATTCACCCCATTTCACTTTACATAAATATAAAAATAACTATCTAACTCTTTGAATAAACTGGAATGCAGTCAAGAACAACTTGGATCAACTTCACAGTCATGTATGTATAGAAAATTCAAGTGTGTCTTAATCAGTTTCCAAATAGAGTGGTCAGTACACTTGTCATGAAAAAAGTCATTTTTAGTGCTGTCCTATATATAAATAAAGCGACTTACAATTAGAGAATACATCAAGCGATTCATCTTAAAGAGGCAAGCAGAAAGTGAAGAAATAGGTGGGAAGATCATTAAAGTAAAAATCAATAAAGTAAAATACAATAATATTTTTAAATGCGATTCAAAGTGAATGTTTATACATATATGTGTGTGTGTGTGTGTGTGTCTGTGTGTGTTTGTGTATAATTTTGTATTAATAGTATTTCAATTAATTAATAATGTCTTTACAGTCACTTTTGATCAATTTAATGTGTTTTTTTTCGCCCACTGGACCTCATAGACCAAAACAGACCATAATGAACTATATAAAGTGTACAATGAAGCTCAATTGCAATGTACTGCACACACGAGAAAGAGTAAATAAACAGAATAAAAGCCAAAATGATTTTAATAGCAGCAATAGCAGCTAGATTCATCAATAATGCATAGTAGCAGGTTGTACTGTATTCAGCTTCAAATCCAGCATAAACTGAAATGTCATGTGTTTCTGTCCAGCATGGCAGTTTTTGTGTTTTAAAACTCCTACCTCCACCTCCTATATGGCACATTGCTGGCCAAAGTCTCAACCTTTAACAGCAGGTGTAAACAGCAATGAACCAGAGCAATATTGACAGTTTTATGTAATACATATTTGTTAGCAGTGGTGGACAAAGTACACAGATCAAGTACTTGAGTAAAAGTACAGATACGTATAATAAATAATTACTCCAGTAAAAGTAAAAGTACTGCTTTTTCAATTTTACTCGAGTGAAAGTACAAAAGTACTAAATTTTTTATGTACTTAAGTAAAAAAGTACCGATAGACAGATTTATTTTGCAATTTTATATAGACTACTTTATTTAATTTTATATTAGCACATATTTTTATAATCCTACAGCCCAAAATACCTGGGTTTTTCCCAAAATAACCACTATATAGAGTCAAGATATATATTTAGTTGATATGGACTACGTTGATGAGTGATGTAGTAATGTTCACTGTGAAGCTTACACTGCCATGTACTTGAGAGAAAACAGATTTCACCATCTAATTTACACCAGTAAGAAAAAAGTGTTTTAGAACTTGTTGTTTTGCAGAACGTCAGTTATATATGACATGAGAATTAGGCCTGAAATTAGGAAGAACATTTTAAGGAAAATCTAATTATATTTTCATAATGATTTTTTCTTCTCCAACCTTGTCTGTGGTGTAAAACACCCTGGCCAAATGCCCCCAGAGGGCATCACTTCCCACTCTGATAATTACTGTAGTTACTATGTTCTGAACATCACATCCTTTCTTTTTCCCTCAGATGGAATCTATCTAGGTGGTTGAATAAAAATATTTGGACTTTATATCTAAAAATTTCCTCAACTTAGCACCAGCAAGCTTGTTAGCTAGACAGCTAGCATCAGCTAACAATATTTACTTAGTTTCAGTATGGTTATGAATAAACATTAATATCTGTCTACTCGGCTAGTTGATCTGAACAATATAAAAATGTATACTGTTGATAAACAATATAAAAACAGACGTCACATAGGTCTAAATGCATAGCATTTTAATAAAACTGCTAACGTTACAGCAGCGGGGAATATGAACGTGCATGAGTTATTTTATTTAATCGGTGTAATTTTAATGTTTTGTTTTTTGACCTAAAACATAACGTTAGAGACACTGATGTTGATCTGTCTGCATTCAAGCATTTCAGTGGGCTTAAATAGATCACCCTTTACAGCAGATTTAGTTCACAAACAACTGACAGTTTTGACCTAAATATTAATATCAGTTACAATAATTAATTCTAAAATTCGACATTAGTAACTTACTTTTCACAGCATCAGTAGCGCGCGCTCACAAGATCTCGCGGTTCTTTACTTGTGAGTTCAGTTCACTGAAGAAGACTCGCTCTAAACGGATCATTTGAATCAGTGAGTTTTCGACTCGAGAACAGCTGCAATCGGATCATTGCAATTTTTGAATGAATCGTTTGTTGCGATTTGCGAACCGATTGAACAGGTTCATTGAAAAGAATCAGTTTGTTCATGAATCAGACACCGCTTCTGCGTCTCGGAGCAAGTGATGTATTATAAGGAGTAACGATATGTTTTATGAAATGTAGTGAAGTAAAAAGTACGATCTTATGCTTTGGAATGTAGTGAAGTAAAAGTTACTCAAAATAAAACTACTCCAGTAAAGTACAGATACTTGAAAAATGTACTTAAGTACAGTAACGAAGTAGTTTTACTTCGTTACTGACCACCACTGTTTGTTAGACATTATAAATGTCATTCGCGTGCTTTTGGTCACAGTGGGAGTCTCATATGCGAGCATTTTAATGATACACCTTCCACTACAAAAACACAATACACAGGATAAACACATGGATGATGGCCTTGTTCACTCATGAGCAATTAAAATTGTTATGAGATTTTTGTTCTCAGAGGAAATAGCTCCTTATCAGTGAGATCTAACTCTCACTGTCATAGCTCATTTACTCTCTCATTAATGTTCAAGTGAGGAAACTTCATGTTCAAGAGTGTAAATGCAAAATAATTTGTGCAACAATGCACATGTGTCACTCTTTTAAAACCCAATAAATACATAAATAAATAATAAATAAATGAAAACAGCAAGTTGTTGTTATGTGTTTTTTTATGTGCCTTTACAATCAGTAGTCTTTTTTATAGTTATAGTTTAGTTTTTTCAGGTTTAGACTAAAATCAGTAGTTCCTCTTCAGGAACTCGAACTGCGTCAGAGAACGCTAGGAGAATGTACTCAGCGATATCAAGCTCTGAAACCTATGTGTAATCAATCCAATCACAGGCCAATCATACTTTTGCCATGTTTCCAAGTATATATTTATTATATTTTGCAGCGGTTTAAAGGTAAGAGAGCTTGAAATGTAAGGACAAGTGGATTTTAAAAACTGTTGTTAGATACCCCAGAAATGGATTGTGGTAAAAAAATATAGAATAAAGATGGAAAAGTGCATTGATTTATCAACACTAATTGTCAAAACAGCTATAATAATGACACCATTATAACTCAGAGGAGACAGATAATTGGTTATATATGGATCAATCTTACCATGCTTATGATTTATAAAATTATAAGCATAATAAAAAGTAAAGTTCACTTTTCAGATGAATGACAGAAACCACCAATCATACAAACCAAAGGCTTTAGTTTAAACCATGTATCATGTACATCAAATCTATATAACTGTTCATTAAATCCATCATTCTTAATCTAATCTAAACCGAGAGCATCCTGGTTTGTCCATCAATTTGAATATTTGCAGGGCTATTGCTAAGATTCACTTGGCCCTGCACACAATTATGGCTATAACCCTATAACATAAAGGGCCTTTAAACTTTAAATCTGATTAATTTGCATCATCAGTAAAAATTGCAAAAAGGCTGCATTTATTTGATCAAACACACAGTAAAAACAGTAATATTGAGAAATGTTTTTAAAATAACTATTTTCTATTCAAATACATTTTAAAATGTGATTTATTCATGTGATGCAAAGCTGAATTTTTACCAGTTTTCAGTGTCACATGGTCCTTCAGAAATCATTCTAATATGCTGATTTGCTGCTCAGAAATGTTGGATGACAGTTATGCCGCTTAACCTTTTGTTGAAAACCGTTATACTTTTTTTCAGGATACGTTGATGAATTAAAAATAGAAGGAAAAAAACAAAAAACAACAAACAGGATTTATTTGAAGCACAGCTATTTTTTTTTACATTATAAATGTCTTTACTGATACTTTTGGTCAATTTAATGCATCTACGCAAGATAAATATTTAATAAATACATGTATTAATGCAAGATAAATATTTAATAAATACATGTATTAATACAAATCTCACTGACCCCAAAGTTTTGAATGTAATTTAATTACTGTATCCCTTTTTAAAAATATAATTTCACAATACTATTGCGAATCTGAGAGAGGAGTTGCTTGCTGCCATAACCCAGAATCTTGCCAAATTGTTTTATTATTATTATATATTTTTTTTGCTGCTCTTTGCACATTGTGTCATATTAATTCAATATTAAATCTAATATTTCAGCCATTTACTCTCTTCCGTGAGGCCCACAGGTTGTCTGGGATCTCCTCTCAGCATGCACAGGTAATTAGCTTATTGACACCCTGGAATATCAGAAGTCAATTTCCTTTGATTGTCCTAAAGAGAGCCAATCAGTCACACAAGTCCCCTCTGAAACTATCGTGTTACTCAAGCTCATGAAGTTCATCACTGGGAGATGCAGATCAGGGCTCCGGTGCAGAAAGCCAAAGAGGTATTTTTTCTTTAATCATGGAGCAGTGATGAGAGACACAAAGGGTATAATTAAAACAGGACGAAATCGAAATGAGAGCAGGGCCTTCATATGGGATATCTGCTATTCCACCTCAGTTATTAACACGTCACGTCAGTTAAAAGCGAATCAACATCAGATAATGCTTAGCCTCGGCTTTACAGTCGCCACTCACATTAACAATACGCTTGTGTCCAATTATTACCTCGTCCTCAACTGACCTCAGCTCATGGTCACCATTAAACCTGCTTTATGTTTTCATCGTGACTCTGATAGGCATAACAGGATGATAGGATGATTCTATTCTTCCAACAATAGGAAATCAAGGACAGCAAGCAATCAACCAACTGCACAGATAAACTCATTCAAATGCAAACATTTGAAAATTAAATCTCACATGAATTGATTTGAATATGAGAAAGAGAGAAAAGACTCGATATTTTGTGGCTGTGGTTTAATACATTTAATATTAGTCAGCCATAACATTTTCAAAAGCAGCAACCTGTACTGGCATTATGAAGTAAAGAAAGGAATATGCTATCAATAAATATATCCGAATGTACCATTATATAAGGCCTTTATGCATAGGCATATATGTATATATTGTTGTCTTACATTTGCATAGAAACTCACTGAACATTATCTGCTCCACAATAATATTAATTCTTACTAATTTTGCTACAGCTGATGATGAAACATACTTAACACTTAACAAATTACTGGATTTGACCTAAAACTATTCATAGTATTCTCAGAAAAGCCTTCCCATTAAATTTCATTGCTAGCAATTTACAACAAGATCCAATCAATTTCAATTAAGTATCAATAACTAACTAAATCAACAACTGTTTCACAATTTATTAATCTAGGTTGGTGTTAATAGACAATTAATCATTGTTCATTCATGTTCAATCATAATATGTACACATAGATTAATAACTGCTGTTAATGTTAATTTCCACAATACATTTGTTTTTTTTATTTCACACAGTATAAAATACATGTTAAAGTATTATTAATTATCATTTCATGTTAATTACTGCATCAAGCAATGCTAACATACACTTTCGGAAAAATAAATACAAAACTGTCAAGGGTGGAGTACTCTTTTAACAAGTGCTAATATTTACTTTTAAATATTATATATTACTTTAGGTACTAATGTGTACCTATACAAGTACTCATGCATACGTTTAAGGTACTAATATGTACCATTCACCAGTACTTCTGAAAAATAACTCTTTAAGATAGAAATGCATAATGTTTCAACTAAATTCCCTGTCACTCAAAGCTCACAGGCTGTGAATCATCCATTATACAATCACTCACCGTATATGATGACTGGATAAGGGCATAGTTAGCCAATCACTGGATTTGATGCTGAATAATAAGCCAATCATTCACCGTTATGATAACTGGTTGTGGTTTAATTGAACAGTCAGCCAATTGCTGGATCCCACATGCTCTAGTCTAATGTATAACATGCAGCTTTGTGTAATGTGTGAGAAAATGACTTATTAGCTTCTTATAATAAGGACCAAACTGAACAATTTTTGCATGACTAGAGTGCCGACACCTGGTACGTATTCTACCCAATAGTAGCATAATGAGAGAAAAGAAGAAAGAACACAGGACTGTGTGGTCTTCTTGCCATGCTGATTTTCAGAAAAACATAATCCTGTTTTTCAAATATTTATTCATAGTCAAAAAGTTGCCTAAAAAAAGTGTGAGATAAAAACCTTCTGATCTTTACCTTGTGAAAAGCAAGCTTCTGTTTTTGTGCATAGAACACTGGTCATCTCACGCTTTAAAAATCATTGATCGTTGCTTCATCAATGAATAAATGACTTATTACATGTCCATGAATGTTTCATAATTTTGAGTTCAAATGTTGTAATATTTGTTTTCACTTCACAAGATGTTAACTGATGGATTGGAGTCATATGGATTGTTGTGGGGTTTTTTATCAGCCATTTGGACTCTGCTGACGGCACCCATTCACTGCAGAAGATCCATTGGTGAGCAAGTGATGCAATGCTACATTTCTCCAAATCTGTTCCAATGAAAAACAACTCATCTACATCTTGAATGGCCCGAGTATATGTTAATTTTGGGGTGAAATGTCCCTTTAATAGAATCCTGATAGGTGCTTATTTTGATATATATTTCTTATCTATTTGAAATAGTTCACCATATGACATGCCAACCCCCCACACATAAGCACTTAAAAAGAATGCGTGACTCTTTCAGAGATCCGCGAGAGGAGGCAGATGAGGAGAGCGCGCGGCAGAATGTGACATCACCAGTCGCACTTACTTGTTGGAAAAGCGCGAGCTGCGCTTCCTTGCGCAGAGAGTGGACAGCGCGCGCACGGAGAAAGAATATCCAACACGGTAAGACCGTGCACCTTTCACCGCTAGCTGTTGCTTCTTTACTTTTAAAATTAATTTTTGCTGTTTGAAGATGAATCGGCCGCAGTTTTAGGCTTGCAGTGTTTTTATTACATGTATTTTTTTGATACCTAATTTAAACTGTTTTATTTTAAGTTGTGTAAATATTTCGCATATATGCCAAGTTTCCAAGTCAGCGTGAATTCTGTTGAATAGTCTGTTTTCTGCAGGGTAGCCAATGTTTTGTATAATCCTCAGATCTCGTGATGTGCAAAGAGACAGATGAAAGAAATCGACCACCTTAGACTCGTGTAGAGATCTGCGAAAGAAAGAGCGCAGATTTATAAAGTATCACTTATCCCCGGAGGCTCAGCTGTCACAGAATGGAGAACATCACAGCCCCTTCGTCCCAAACCCAACATGCAACTACAGCATGGATTTTTTACTATTACAACTCCACAAACCGGAGAGATCTGAAC